>NW_006499883.1:1871355-1885263 GCF_000471905.2 Amborella trichopoda | reverse complement strand
ATAAAATATTTAATTGTTTAAAAATGAGATGTAATTTAATAAATTTCCCTGGACTTATTAACACCTGCATGACAATTTGTTGCTATAGCATATAATTTCATCATATACCCAAACAAGTTCGACAATCCCATTTCCCTACATGATATAAAGGAGAGATCAAAATTGCACAGGAAACCTCTGAAATGCCTAGTCAGGAAACGCTGGCCTGACCAAGCAAGCAAAGGCATACATCCCCAAAGACTAACACCAGCTACCCCAAAAGAGAAATTTTAAAAGTCTTAGCATGGAAAACTTGACTCATAATTTCAGCCGTCGGATTAGAATGGATGTTGGGATAACCTCAATCATAATACCATGCCTAATACAGTTCTATTTTAATCTCCACCTACAAAACCTACTAAAAATAAAGAATATTTTCAATAAAAAAAATGACAATTTCGGATTTTTATTTTATTTTTATAATGTCAACCTGACAATTTTGGATTTTATCAGAAATTATTTTTCTTATTTTTATTAGGTGTGCCAAAGTGAGAAATGGTCAAATTTCATCTCAAATGATTCATAAAAATTGAAATTAAAATTCAAATACTCTAAACCCATCAGATCAAAATCAAATAGTTCATATACTAATGTGACATTGGGAATCAGGGACTGAACTGGTAAGACGGTTACATATGGGTGAAGCCACATAGATAAAACAGGTTTCCCCTTAAACAAGGTTTAATAATAAAAAGAAAAAGAAAAAGCCAAGCATTAATGGTTCTCCCTAAACCATATTGATAAAGACAATTCTTTGGGTTAATGTTTCATGTAGAAACCATATTGATAAAGAAAATTCTTTGGCCTATTGGTTCATGCAGAAACCATATTGATATAGACAATTCTTTGGGCTCTAAAGACGGAACAAAACAATGAAAGACGACAGAACCAGACCATTGATTACTTCTAAACAACATTAACACAGAGTAAAAGTACATTATTTACATGCCAAAAAAAAAAAAAAAGGAAAAGAAAGGAGCTAGACCAAAGGTCTCTTCCCCTAACAAGTATTTTCAGGTCACTACTCTCATAATTCGAGGTTGTTATTTAAACTTTCAATCTAACTTTAATGCCCCAATCTGCAAAAGGCTACAGCAACCAAAGCATCGAGCCCAAACCCGGAAAAAAACCTAATCTTCAAAAGGCCATATATTCGCCTCATGGGTTGCAGTTGCAGTTGCAGTTGTTGTCGAGCTGCTATCTCCAGTCTCCCTATGGTTTGAAGTCGAGCTAGATGATCGGAATGGCCAAAGAAAAGAGAACAGGTTCCGTCTCCCTTGGCCTTCCACATTGCTACCAGTACTCCGGTTTCCATTGCTAGGCCTACCAGTATCACGAGCAGTGCTAGCGTTTTGTGCAGTTAATTCTTGCCTACAAACCGGGCAGGAATTATGTTGAACCAGCCAAGGAACAATGCAATCTGAGTGATAAATGTGCTTACATGGCATTTCTCTTGCTTCGATACCAATTTCAAACTTATCCTTGCAGACAGGGCAATGTGAATCTCCACGCAGATGCCTTTGAGTGATCTTAATTGTGGGCATTGCGTCTATTGAGGATCGGGAGGCAGGTGGGGGGCCACGCCTGTCATTTTGAGTGAGCTGCTCGATCAAGGCTTCGAGCCTCGAGTCCATGAAATAGTCACTAAAATTTGGGGGTAAGCGTCTTAGCCCGACACCAGAGCCCGCATCAAAAAAAAACTCCATTCCCCCTTCATCCATCATTCGAGCAGGGAGTTGGCCCCTAAAGACCACCCATGGCCCAAACCCAAACCCGATGCCTTCTCGGTTTTGACCGATACGCCCTCGTACATCAACTTCACGAGATCTCCTGCCTGATCGATGTTCACCTAGCAAGGCTGATAGGGCCTCGATGATTCGAGCCCCTGGCTCTTGATCGTCATCATAATTTCCGAAAAAGGTTTGAGAGACCTCCTAAATCTCCAAGTTCTTCTATGAAACCTCCATTGCAATTAGGACATTGGGATTCTCGACTAGAGAGGCGTACTGCACGCCGGCATTCATGGCACCAGTGTGTATTCCCACTACTAGACATTTTCTTAAGATTTTTTTTTTTTTGAGGAAATTTTCTTGAGAATTTTCTGCACCAGATTGATCAGAGAGTCTTCAACAACAGCCTCCAATATCGACACGAGGTAAGGCCGAATACTGAGGCCTCACAAATGTTTATCTCCCCTCCAACTGATCATATAGAAGAATGAAACGATCACAGAGAGATAAGAAGAATTGAAGCATTCAAATATCAGCTTAAATGTGTTCCCAAAACTTAATATAGCTAATCATGAGATATCATGGAACAAAGTTAAGGCCTTAAGGGTATACTTGAGTTATATCTTCTCTTTTCATAAAAGAAAAAAGTACAACCCTCTTGAGATAATTCCCACTGCAATGGGAACATGAACTGAAGACAAAAAGATAAAGACAAGACTTAAAAAGTCAATGACAAACAATGAAATTTCTTGCTTTTTAATAGTTACACTCGATTGAAATTCATAATACACAGAAACTGAGTTTCCCATGAGAGAACAAAAGACTACAGGTAAAGAAAGAGAAACCTACAAATCACATAATATGCTAAAATGAACCACGATAATTATTATAGGGAAGGAGCCAAAAACCTAAAAGAAGACTCACACAATTTTATTAGAGAAAACCGTCACAATACATATTAATCAAGTCATTTTACTTATTGAATAAGTGCTAAAAGCAATATAAAATTTCGATTTCCCGAACAAATGAAGAACAAAATCCTGCATAAACCTACAAAACACACATCATAATTATAAAAGGACCCTTATAAAGCACACTAGCATCTATCTTAGTTATAAAAGAAAGCTTGTAAAGGAAACTAGCATCTATCTTAGTTAGAAAACAAACCTTGTAAAGCAAACTAGCATATGAATTATCAAATAAACACACAGGATACTCTAATGAGTTGTGGCAGAATGGAGAAAAAAACATAAGGAATTGAATTTCATATATCAAATCTTTTATAAATGAAATCACACATCTCAATTTTAGAAGAACTTCTGCCGATCTACTATTGATTATATTTTTCAATGATAAATTGCTTGGTACAAGCACATGAAAATAATACCAAAAGAAAAATGAACAGTAAATAAAAATGGATAGAAGAGAGAAAAAGAAACAATATAGTATTGCCTAGAAATGAAGCCAAGAATCAAAACAATCTAGACATCACAAATCTTAATTATGGAAGAAATACATAAAAACTTGTAAACCTAAATCTTTAACACTGAATAACCCCAACCCTCCACCCAAAGAAAAAAAAAACCTCAGTGATCACACCAGAACAAAGTTGAAACTTCAGATATCACATGTTAAATATAAAGCCTAAAATCCAAACAGGGGACATTCCAATCAGAAATAAGAATACAAGCTCTATAGAGACCAAGAAATCACACATCTTATTCACAGAAGAAGCCCTAATATCCAACCATATTGGCTGGTAATGAAACCTAGAAATTGCAGATTCGAATACCTGATAATTCCTTCTATGGCCTAGTCTTAAAAAACACAGATCGTCAACACAAGAAAGGGGGAAAAAAAAGAACCAAAAATGTTATATCTTAATTACTAAAGAAACCATGTAAACATCCACACTGAATCTCAAGAGAATGAAAAAAGAAATAAATAAAGAAATCATAATAACTGCAGAACAAACCACATAAAAAAAAACATCTAAAACATTCTGAATCCAAAATCATAAACATCCTAAAAAATAATTCTTAAAAAATTCACAAACCCAGAATTCATGCATGAAAATATCCCCAAAAACCAAAAACCGAAACAATCAATTCACATCAGAACGAAGAATACTACATATATCATTCGGATGAAAGAACCCTAAATTTCGAAGTGAATTCCTGTTTAAAATTACGGGGAAAACCCTAAAATACCTTGAAGAAATGCAAATCAAATACCAAAAAAAGAAGACCAAAAAAAGAACCCAAATAGAATCGAATCATGGAAGGGATGAGACAAAAGAGCATATATATATATATATATATATATATATAAGTAAATTGTAGTTATTACGCAAACAACAATAAATTTAATGAACAGAAAAATAAGAAAGAACACGACTTTTGTTACCTGAAGGAGAAGACGACTGGTTTTGGGTCAGAAAACCCTAGAACTCCATTATTATTCCTTTGCTCTTTTCCACTTAATAGTACAGAGAAAAAGATAAGACTGGAATAAAAGGACGTAGAATGCCTCCATTAAATATGACAATACCGTAAGCATCCCTTCCAAGTTCCAACCTTTTGGAATTCGATATTTCGGTCGGAGAAAGATTTCGGGAATAGCAACTCTTTGAATTGAACGCCGAAATCTGGCGTTTTTCCGCTTAAGGACTTTCCACTTGACACGGTTAGCATGCGGGTCAAAACCGGACATGTAGAAATGCAGTCCTCTAAATAAATCTATTTTCGAGATGGATTTTTAGACTTATTTTTTAAAGATATATAATCTCTAATGTAGAGATAATATGAAAAAATAAAAAAAATTTAAAATTATAAATAATAATTCTATTATTAAAACATTTGAACCGTTTGTTTCAATTATTTTTAGATGGACCACGTATTTGCATCCATCTTTATACTTCTGGACCGTATATGTAGAAATGTGTTCCAGCCCGCATGAAACAATTTTCCCTTTCCATCGGCACTTGGTTTTCTATAGTTTATCAACCCCCTCCCAACCGTCTCATGTCAAGAAAGAACGGCGGAAGAGTAAGAGGATTTTGCTGGTGTTTGGTTTCCTACATGTTAGTCACACCATTCCAGCCATTAGATGCCAACAATGGACTGCTAGACTACTTCGATTACAATCCGAAAAAGGGAGATGAGTGGCTATTGTGTCGGTGTCCACAAGTGTTTTAAAAATGGGTGTGGTTTGTACAAGAAAATTGTTTCATGCAGGCTGGACCACGTTTCTACATATGCGGTCCAGAAAGTGTAAACTATCCATCTTAAAGATGGATGCAAATTGGTGTTCCTTCTAAGAACAACGGAAACTAAATATGCAGTCCAAATATTTTCTTACTAGAATTATTATTTTAGTTTTTAAAATGTATTTATGTTTTCATATTCATGATCTCCATGTTAGAGATTACATGTCCTTAAACATTAAGTCTTAAAATCTATCTCAAAAATAGATTTATTAAGAGGCCCGCATTTCTACATATGCGGGATTGGCCACATAGAAACCGAGTCTTTTTGTATAAGGTGACAACCTTGAACAATCAAATTAAGACACGCATCAACCTTATTAATGTAAGGTGCATTTCTAAAAAAAATTAGAAGATGCAATTTTAATAATTAAAATCTTTACGATGACCTGCAAATCTATTTTCACCTATAATTATAGAATTTAACGCTCAATAAATAGTGCAGACATGGTAAATATATAAAGGAATTGTATACTATCATTTATTTTTCTTAAAATTAGATGTAAAATTGGTTGGCTTGATGAAGATCGAGATTTTTAATCTAGACAAGACATGCTCAAAACCATCCAATTTAAAATCTAAAAGACACGAGTGATGGTGACCTTCTTGTAAATAGTCTTTTTGTATAATTTTTTTAAATATAAGGGACAAAATTAAATGGTCTCTTTATATACTTTTCTATCTATAAAAACTCAAAAATGTTAAAATAGTAAGGTTTTAATGTGTCCCTCGACTCATCTATTTAAATGAGTCATCTCTACAAAATCCATTTTAGAGATGGATTCTGAATCCATTTTTTTTTAAAATCCCAATTATGGCCAGCATGAATATGGAAAACATAAATAAATTTAAAAGTTAATTTGTTGAAATAATTTTAACACCAACATTTTTAAATTTTGTTGGATCTAGCCTTTATTTACATTTACAAGATGGATGTTTCTATGGGACGCTATGTAAACCTACATCCTTTGATTCACAAAATTTTTCTATCTTAAAATTGGACAATCGAGATAACAAATTACAAGATGCACGATTTTTAGGACTTCAAATTTTTTTTTTTTCTCATATGCATGCATTGGGAGATCGAGACGATCAATTTATAGGTTTTTTAATGTCTGAATAACCATTTTTGGTGGATTTTTAAGGTGTGTCTCACTTTTATAATATAAAGTTGATACCTTATATTGAAATTTGGATGAGCTCAGTCGGTTTTTTGAGTATAAAGTTCAAAACTATTCTTCGGGACTAGAACAATTCACTCCAAAAAAATATTTTTATGAGTTTTAATGTATAAAGTATTATTTTTTAAATGGGCGTGTTTTGTATAAGGTCGCAACCTTGAACGATCCAATTAAGCCACACCTCTAAATTTCATTATAAATGTAACTTTAATATCATAAATTCTTAGGATAGCTCAAGAATCTATTTTCATATCTCATTATGAAATTTTAAACTTTAAAAATGGTTCAAATCAAGTAGATCTATAAACACATAAAAATCTTGAAAAACAAAATTTTTCCATCTTAAAAATGGACAATCGAGATAACAAATTACAAGATGCACGATTTTTAAGACTTGAATTTTTTTTTTTCTCATATGCATGCATTGGGAGATCGAGATGATCAATTTGTAGGTTTTTTTGTGTCTGAATAACCATTTTTGGTGGATTTTTAAGGTGCGTCTCACTTCTACCTTATATTAAAATTTGGATGAGCTAGGTTGGTTTTTTGAGTATAAAGTTCAGAACTACTCTTGGGGACACGAATAATTCACTCCAAAAATATATTTTTATGAGTTTTAATGTGTAAAGTATTATTTTTAAATGGGTGTGGTTAGTATAAGGTTGCAATCTTGAACAATCCAATTAAGCCACACTCTAAATTTCATTATAAATGTAATTTTGATATGAGAAATTCTTAGGATGGCTCAAGAATCTATTGTCATATCTCACTATGAAATTTTAAACTTCAAAAATGGTTCAAATCAAGTAGATCTATAAACACATAAAAAACTTGAAAATAGATGGTCCAAATAATGTATCTTGCAATACACTATTTCGTAGACTCGAATCTTTTTTCTTTTCATATTCATATATCTCAATGTCGAGATGATCAATTAGAGTGTTTTCCAACATCCAAACAACCTTTTATGATGGATTTTTCAGGTACATATTGAAATCTACATTTTAAGGTTGCAACCTTATATAAGCATTTTTCTTTTTAGATTGATTTGAGAATTCTAAAGCCTTTTTAAAATTTAAAACAACAAACCCAATAATTTAAAATTTTGCATTTTTAGAAAAATAGCCGAGTCAACTCGATTAATCAGCCAATCAAAGTACAGATTCAACCCATCGGTTCACTTTTTAAAGCATTGGATAAACGTTTGGAAAAACTATAAGTATTCCAAACATTAACATGATAAACAATGATAAATTTTTATGTGGTTTCGTTTTCATGAAATTTTATAAAGTTTGGGAAAGTCGTTTACAATGCTATGCATCTTTTATTTCCCATGCTCTAATCACGACCGTTGTTTATAAAAGAAAAATCTTTAAAACTATGGAGATTGGAGCTCATCACCGTCCGATTAAGTTGTTGGACAGAGATGGAGAGAGAGAGAGGTGCTGTCACATAGGTATGTTGTGGTGGGTGAGTGTCTTTCTGAAGGTAAGGAAGGAAAGGGACAGTTTCTCCATCAATGGGCAACCATGATTGGCTTGTGTCGCCCTCAAAGATGCTTACAGGCACAACCATTATCATCCAACTATCTTATTAAAAGGTGCGGTTTGTATAGAGTCTAGGCTCTAAACAATTAAAATAAAGCACACCTTTAAATAGTATCGAGAAATGTGGTTTTACTACTGAAAATCTTTGTGATAGCCTTACAACATATTTTCATATTTGATTATAAAATTTGTGATAGCCTTACAACATATTTTCATATCTGATTATAAAATTTAAAGCTTAAAAAATAGTGTAGATCAAGCAGGTAATGAAAATTTGAAAATCTTGAATATTGACCGTCCAAAAAATGCATATGCTTTATTTCCAAAACTTGAATTCTATTTTTTTCTCATAGGCCATGTATCTTGATGTCGAGATGATTCAATTTGAGGATATTTGGATATCAAAACAACATCTTCTAGTAAAATTTTTTAGGTGGGCTTTAATTTGATTGTTTAGAGCTTTAGCTCTATACAATTTTTTTCCCTTCTTAACTAATACACGTATCGTATCTCAAAAAATGTTCTTCATGTGTCCTATTGGAAAAATATCAATAAAATGGTCAAAGTTCTTTAAAAATCAATTGATATGGTTGTATCAACTAGGGAAATTATCGCTAATATACTTATATTTTTACTATAATCGAAAAAAAAAACCTAATTTTTTAAAATCTCATCTATACCATTTCTTACAATTTACGGCTTTTTTGAGACCAAAATAGCCTTCATGGTAGTCTTTTTACCGTAAAGAATATTATGGTAATTTAAATACTGTAATAAGTTGCAAGAATATTACGGTAATTAAAAAATTGTAATACCTTAAAGTACTATTACGGTAATTTAATTACCGTAATAAGATAACAGTAATTTAAATTCCGTAATAAGTTGAAGGAATATTACAGTAATTAAAATACCATAATACCTTAAAGTAATATTACGGTAATTTAATTAGGTAGTATTACGGTAATTTAATTACTATAATATTGCCCAATACTCATTAAATAAAACAAAAAGATTTTTTATAAATGAAACTCAACACATAGTGCCGACAATAATGGTCTCTAAGCTTATCAAGCGAAGGGCGTTAGTATTACCAGGAAGAGGATTCGAATTATCAGAGTACACACTCACTGAGTCATCACCTTCATTATTTTAACGGCAAATACCTGAAACTGCCATTGGTAAAAGCTCCTCAGCAACAGTAAAGGCGGTGCCCAATAGATCAAGCTGCTGAGCATCTGTTTCTGCCCTAAAATTTATGTTTACTTTGTTCTCTGAAAGAGTTATCATCTTCAGAGGAGTCAGGAAGGACTTTAATCAGGGCATCCATGTAGCTAGCAAACAACTTAGCCAGCATGTACAAAATATTTCCTCCGTAATGAAGAATGCCATTTGGTGTTAACTGTTGAACAATTTCCTGTCAAGAACAGCAAATTGATGTCATACCGTCCAATACATGCTCTCTTTTCTTTTATTTCATGCTCTTGTGAGTCTCATCACCGTCCAACGAATAGATAAACTCTCTCTCTCTCTTCTTTTTGTGATAGCACGTTTTAAGAGTTTACATCAGTATCCACAAAAGTAAAAAGCTCTCTCTCTCTACCTTCTCTCTCTCTCTGATAGAGGAGATCTTGTGATTTGCTTTAGGGAAAGGCTCTTTCTCTCTCTAGAAGAGCCCTGGCACTTGAAGTAGTGGAGAGCCATGGCACTTGAAGCAGTGGCTTTTCCTCATAACTTCTTCATTTATGGGGGTATAAAGAGCTGTACTCCTTAGCGGAGGCCTCGGAGATTCAAACAATAACAACATAAGAGGACTAAGTTAAGTGGGATATTTCTTTTTATTCGGAGCTGTATTTTTCAAAAAATCCATATTTCTATATAAGCACGATGTAGATCTATTTTCTCACTCAAAAACACCTATTTAATAAATTTTACTTATTCTAAAATTTTGAGAACTATATAAAAATTATTAAATTATTTTTGAAAGAATTGAAATGTGAGTTCTGTGACACTTAAATCTAGCTCTTTGAAAATTGGATAGTTTCTATTCAATCTTGAAGTGTTAGGTTTTTCTAATATACAAAAGAATTTATTTGGAAAATTTTTTTTGCTGAAATTATTCTATAAGTAGTAGAGATTATATTTTAAAAATTTGATATTTGAAAAATACAGCTAGCATGGATTTTATTCGAGGGAGTAAATAGATAGTAGACTCCCAAGAGAGTAGAAAATATTTTGTCTTCTTTTAATAAGGCTTAAGCAATATTACGGTAATTAAATGACCGTAATACTCCTTCAACTTATTATGGTATTTAAATTACCATAATGTTATTACGGTAATTAAATTACCGTAATACTACTTTAAGGTATTACGGTATTTTAATTATCGTAATACACTCCTTCAACTTATTACGGTATTTAAATTACCGTAATATTCTTTACAGTAAAAAGACTACCGTGAAGGTTATTTTGGTCCAAAAAAAGCCAAAAATTATGAGAAAGTGTGTAGGTGAATTTTGAAAAATTGAAGTTTTTTTTTTTTTCCGATTATAGTAAAATATAGGTATATCAACGATAATTTCCCTATCAACTACTTTACTGATAAAAGAGTCATTTTCTTAAGGGGTGCATTTGTATGAGGCACCCACCTTAATCAGCATAAGGTACACTACCAAATCCTACTGGAAGATGTAGTTCTAATGCTAAAAAAGTATAAGGCACCCACCTTAAACCGCATAAGGGAACACTTGAAAATTTTGTAAATGGATGGTGTTGATAATATGTAAAAAAATAAATTATTTTTAAAGACTTGAATCTATTTTTTATTATATCCATATATATTGATATCAAAATGATCATGGGAGAGTTTTCCAACATTGAACAAGCGTTTTTTATGGACTTTCTAAGTACACCTCATTTATGCAATATAAGGTAAATTTATTGTAGACACCCTATTTTTGAGATTTGTTAATTTTTTTTGAGTTCTTAAACCCTAGGGACTACTATAATCTAATAGACCCTAGTCACCTTTTTTTATACCTAAAATCCAAACTTTAGACTTATCCAAATCACCAAATAGTCATCCTAGATAGCCTTGAGCCTTATAATATAGAAAAATCAACCTAGACACGAATCCGACACCCCCAAACTTGAAACCGACACCCAAATATCCTAACTCTCTAGACCCCTCAAAGTTCACCCAAGTTGGGTCAAATCTGATTCCAAATTGAAGCGGAGATCAATAGTTTTCCAAGGTCCAGGTGTCACCTAAATCCAATTCACAGTTTGAAAGATATTGGCTGAATAAATTTATTCAGCTAAATTTCCATTTTTGTCCGACCCATAATTTCTAGAAGCCTAAGGGTCAGGCTTTTAGAGAAAAAACAACATCGAAACACCGGGAGGTGCAATGTTTAGACCTATTCAGATGCCAGGAAGTTTGGTGTCCCACCCAAAAATGACCCAAACATCAGGGGAACCAGAATCCACTGGCTTAGACCCCGTCAAACCACACCAAACTTATAGATTTGAGCCTTCTTAGTAACCCTAGCCATAAGTCTAAACCTAAAGAGAGAAAAATCCTAGAGAAAAACCTAGGCTAGCTAAAAAATCTAAAACCCCAATATAAACCCTAGGTGCTGATAATCCCACCAACTTCAATTCTCTACAATCAAACCCTAATTTCATTATTAAGCCTAAGCCCTAAAGAGATAGACCCTGACAGTCTTCAAGAAAAAAGTGAGTAGTACAATGTAAACAACTTGCGGTCTGATTCGGGTACTAACTCCAGGTCTCGGGGTGTGCTAGGTAAGTAACTTTATTTCTTTCCTTTTAATTTTTTTGTTTAATTAATTTTAGTTTAGTTTGATTTATTTTTCAGTTTTACAGTTTTCTAATAGGATTTTGATTAATCTCTAGCCGAAATTGCGAGCAATTTGTAAAGAACCTTATTCTCTCCATATCAGTAGTCTTTTCGAACCATAATTTGACGAACCCTATTAATCTTTATCGATTTTATTTTTAACTCATTTGAAGCATAAATTTTGAGAGAATTCACCAGAGATCTCGCCAGATTTGGCTATCGATTTCATTTTTAACCCATTGTGGGGCACGTTAAGCTTAAGATCACCAAATCCGTCAGAAATCTACTTTTAAGATTTGTTCACAAATAAGAAACATAAAAAAATTGCTAAACTTTGTCTCTCTGACTCTGTGTGTGACGACCCGAAAATTTGTGAAATTAAAACATAATATTAATAGTGTTGATAGATATAAACAATAAATAAATAAATAAAATAAAATAAAATGCGTACAACTAGCTGGCCTAGATTACAAGCTTTAGTAATGCTGTGCTTTAACAAAATATTTCCAACCAATTGGTATTATTTTTGTTTAAATTGGTGCTAGTCTACTTTTATAGTGTAGACCTTATGGTCTACACTTCCCTTGCACTATGTTTTATTTTAAACGAGATGTTTACCACCTTACGTGGCAACCCAACAAACCACGTTCATGTAGTGAAGACACCTTTTATACGCTCTCTCTCTCATGCTATATTGTCTCTCTCCCTCTAAAAAGGTATTTTAACTTTAGAAAGTCTCTCTCTTATACCTCTCATCACACTCTTGCTTGCACTGCGACACCTCACGTTCTCTCTCTCTTTAGACCTCTCACAATCCCTGCCCTGCCCTGCCTCGCCCTGCCCTGCCTTTTGTCTTTCATAGCATTAAGCTTCATGGCCTTCCCGATTTGGAGTGAAAACCCTGTAAATAGTTGGGTCACAGATAATAATGAAGCTAGCCTTTAAATACACTACTCATGGCTGCTATATGAGAACAATTTTGTTTTTTTCTTTTCCAGATTTCAAGAAGATTTGTTATTGGATAGTCAGAGTAGCTTTAAGAGTGAAGGTGTCGTTTCTTGCGGTTCCATTAATGGCAAATCTATCATCTTGTCTTCTTCCTGGTTATGTACTGTGCCTAGTCCCTGTAATACCTTGGGGCCGCAAACTGTTACCTATGGTTTCAGAAATGGAGTCAAGACTCTAAAAATGAAAATGGTCTCCGCAATTCCTTTTCTCAAAGTGACACATAAGTAAGTGATCTCATTCTCCTGAAAAGTAGTTTGCTTTTAATACAATTGTGTTATTTTCGTCCATCATCTTTATTTTATAAGTTTTATGTGTGAGCGATCACAATTTCTTATAAAATAGTTATTTAAAAACTGTTGTTCCCGGATTTCTGTTTATCAGTATGAATTTTGATATTGTAAGTATTATGTGCAAGTGGCCTTACTTTTCTTAAAAAACAGTTGGTTAAAAATTTGGAATTTTGTGTATAAGTTTTACATGTTTATGTAACATGATTTGTGATATGTTTGTTTATTGTTAAGGATATTAAACAATTGAGAATTCTGTATTTACCTATGAATTTTTATGAGAGTTCTTCTATTAATAATAGATTATATATCATGTTACATTTCAAGAATGTCTCAACCTTTATGGAATTATTGCCCAAAATGGTTGACTGGCTACTTACATATGTTTCAATGGAAGTGACTGTTATTAAATTGCTTCAAGTGAATTCATGTTAATGATTTCAATGATAGTTTGCATATATGATATTGTTGCTTTCTGATATTTAAAGAGTTTCAAAGATAATTTAAGTATAAGTGGACCTGTAGTGATCATTAAGACCTATCCGGTTATGTCGGTAGGGACTATTTGGACTCATTCGAGACGCCGGTGAGGTATGATCGGACTTGCAGGGATTAGGACCTTTCCTGTTACGCCGATAGGGACTATTTGGACTCATACGAGACGCCGGTGAGGTATATTTGGACCTGCATGGATTGTTTAGACCTATCCGGTAGCGGCTCTTTGGACTCATACGGTACGCCGTGAGGTATGTTTGGACTTACAGGGATTGTTTGGACCCATCAGGACGCTAGTGGGGTATATAGGTGACCTACTTGGGACGCCAGTAGGGTATTTTATGAAATCATTTGAATTATACATTTTTGTTAAAATATTTATATGCATTTCAATCATTTGGATTATGTTTAACTATGTATTTGTGAAAGTGCAATTGTTATCTATAAATGCTTTTGCTCGCAATTCTTCCTCAGGTGGTTTTTAACATACATTCTTC
>NW_006499883.1:1849290-1871335 GCF_000471905.2 Amborella trichopoda | reverse complement strand
GGTAAATATTTTTCAGGGTAATTGCAGTCTCATAGTTCGAATACAGCAAGACCATCTTTGAAGAATTTGTAGGCATGATTGACATTCCCCTTGTAACTTTTGATCAAATGCACCATTGTAATTTTTGTTCTATCAAGAGATGTATATATCTAGCCCTTCATGTTAATATCAGTTGTGGGTAGACTTTGTACATATTAAAAGAAATGGAAAAATTTGTTTTAGTGCGAATATAGTAATAGAAATTTTAAATTTATTATATATATAGATAGTATAAGAATAGTCTGTCGCACCTCAGGAATGTTAGTAAACTTGGGGTGTGACACTGTGGCTCATGTGTCAATTTGTTTGCCACCTGTCTCGCCCAAAGTGGAGTGACAAACAGGAGCAACTTTAGACACCTAGTTTATGGTTAAGTGAATTCCATAAAACTGAAAATCTTAAGACCATAGGTACTTTGACCTAGTCACTTTTTAATGTTGGTATGTATGAGTGGCCATGGGGCCCAACATGTCTAATATTTCTCTCTCTTATTATTTATCTTAACGATTTAATATTTATCATTAAAAATAAGGGCTTCTTAAAGAGAGAAGATATCGTGTTCTAACGGGTAGATGATAACTAGCTACCTCCCAGAAATCGTGGGACATGTTTCTTAAAGATTCCAGGAGGAAGCCGAACGTTGGAAAAGAACCTCCTCCTATCTATTTATAACTAAGCTTTTTATGGCCATAGAGAGGCACATGCAGATAATTAATTTTTGAGTTCTCATTGTTATGGAAAAACCTGACCTCTGCGATCCAGAGTATCACGACGTTGGCTTCAACTCTTGGGAATTTGATGGGTCCATCTCTTCCCTTAAGATTTCAACATTGGTATCAGAGCCAGGTTGTGGAAGCGTGGTGGGCTCACAACCTACAGGTCTAACAATCTATCTTTCTTTTTTTATTGGTGTTTTATATCTTATTTTTCTTGAGTTTAATTTACAGTAACTTTGATATTGTGCTTTGTCATTCACGTATATCTTACTGTAAATTTTTTCTATCCTTAAATTTAATAGACTGAATTATTATTTTTAACTCCATTCTCCTTTTCTCTTTCATGATCCTTTCTTTTGTTGACAATTTTTTTTTTGAACCCAACAGGTGAACACGTTTTTTAAAGAAACCCTATTCTCTCTCTAAGATATTCTCTGTCTTTGAGATATTCTCTGTTTATCCATTTTTAAGATATTCTCTACTTATCCCTTTTAAGATATTCTTTACTCTATGAGATATTCTCTGCTCATCCCTTTTTTAAGATATTCTCTGCTTTTCCTATTCTGTCTCTCAGATATTCTTTGCTTATCACTTTTAAGAAATCATTAGTATTGAAAGGAGAAAGAAAACTTTGAACCAATCTATAACGTTAAGGTTTTCATTATTTACTCTTTCTCTCTAATTCAGTGAATATCAGTGAAATTCACTGAAATTTCAGTGAACTTAAAAATAAAAAAATAAAAATAAAAAAATAAAATTAAAATTTGCTGCTGTAATTTTTAGAGAGAGAAATAAAGATGTTGCTTAAATTTTAGAGTGAGAGACACAAAAATCAGTTGGCTTGCATCTTCCTTCTTCCATTTTTTTTTTGTTGCTGAAAATTAGTGCATATTTCTATTGAATTATTGAAAATTGTTATGCACACAACTACTATTCAGACATATCAATTGCATGTATTATTTGTGGCTTATAATTTATGGATTTTCTATATATTTTATTTGCATCATAATTGTCACTGTTTTACATAATTGTCCTATGCTTTGGTCTCCTTAAGTGAAAAAATTTCTTGATCTTGATTTAGTGAACTAAATTTTTCTTTTATTATGTTATGCTATATTTTAGTTGAAAAATATTACATATCATTATAAACTCTCTCTCTTGTGCTAAAACATAACCATATATTTATAAAAATTATTCTCATGCAAGAATTAACATAAAGTAGTTTGTTACCTTACTTTATTAGTTTTTTGTTTCATCACAGGAGTGCAAACATAAACTGTTCAAAAAAGTTTTCTTTGAGGTTGCAGCTCACTAAGAGTCGGCAACTTATTGATTTGACTAGCAAACAACCATGCTCTTAAACACAATTAAATTTTTTGAACCTTTAGGTATTATCTAAAATTTCAAATGGCATCTAGGCTAGTCATGTCAAAACTATCAAAACTTGAAAAACTCAATGGAACTAATTTTTCTGTGGAAAAGAAATTTTGAATATATTCTCTTCCAAGATATGGTGGATTGTGTTCTAGATACATAACCATCAATTTTAAAGCCTAATGCCAATGGTCAAGCCAGAAGGCGACTTGAAAAATGGTTAGAAGATGCCAAAGTAGTTAGGACTACTATGTTGAGTTTTATACATGATGATTTAATTGGAGTATTTGTGGATCACACCACAGTTCAAAGTATGATGGGTGTCCTATCTGAAAAGTATGAGACCACTTTTGAGACCCATGTACAATTATTATTAGGAAAATACAATTCTTGCAGAATGAAAGAATCAGACTCAGTGACCGAGCATGTCAATAAAATGACATTGCTCATAATAGACCTTGCTACAGCCGAGAATCCAGTCCTCGACCGCATGCAAGTGTCAATTGTTCTTAATAGTCTCCCTCCATCTTGGGAGCCTGTTGTAATTGCTATGAACCACTCTGCACATGGGATAACTATGTTGAATCTTACCATACATCTTATTATTGAAGCTGAGAAAAGAATGTGGAAGAAGTCTAATGAGCTCCACTTTGCCCAAAGTTTATATTCTCAAATCCCCAAGAAACCTTACAATAATAAAAAAAATAATAGGTATAAGGGACATGAGAGAAATTTTAAAAATCAAAAGAATAAGATTGAGAAGAGCTGTTTTTATTTTAAGAAAATTGGGCACATCAAGTTTAATTGTCCTAAGCTGAAAAACAAAAATAGAAATCGAAATAACAACCCTACTCGAAATAATCAAAATAAAAGAAAGCATTTGATTTGCGTAGTCCTAGAATCAATAGTTGCCGACCATGACCTAAGAAATTGGTGGGTCAACTCAGCCTCTACTCGATATGTCTCAATGACCAATGACTAATTCACAGAGTTGAAGGAGATTACAGCCGGTAACCAGCGGATTTATATGGGAAATGATACCTATTGTGATATACTAGGTGTCGTTACTTTCAAGCTATGGTTACCAGAAGGAACAAATCTCTTATTGACTGATACATTGTATGCACCCAATATGAGATGCAATAATATTTATGTACATAAGCTAGACGACATGGGTTATAAAATAAGATTCATGTCTGGTTGGGTCACCATTGGGAAGCATTTTAGAGCATTGGAGTATGGTACTAAAGTTGACAATTGTACTGATTGAATATGAATGAAATTTCATCTCTTTCTGATTATTTTAATGTCTCTTTTGATGCTTTTGTGTGTATAGATGATTCATATTTATGACACTTAAGATTATAACATATAAATAAATATAAAATGAATCATATGGTTAAAAGACGTTTGTTCCCAAATTTAGGAGAAATTGTGTTTAAAACATGCGAGTTATATATTTCTGGTAAATTAATTAAGAAGCCTTTACCTAATGGGAAAATATCTAGTGAACTACTTAGTATTGTTCACTCTGATATATGGGGCCCATTAAATGTAAAAACACATAGAGGTGAATATTTCATAACATTTATAGATGATTATTCACGTTATGGATATGTATACCTAATTAGTTAAAATCAAACGCTTTAGAAACATTTTAAAAATATAAAACTGAAGTAGAAAATTAACTAGGTAGACATATATCAGATAGGGAAGGTGAATCTAGCTCCACCTTATTTACCGATAGGGAATGTGAATATTGCTCCACCTTACTTACATAATTTTGTAAGGAGCATGGTATAATTCACCAAACAACCATGCCATATACACCACAACAAAATAGTATAGCTGAAAGAAAAAATAAAACTCTAATAGACATGGTTAGGTCTATGATGAGCCATTCAAATTTATTGCCTCATTTTTTGGGTGAGGCTCTCAACACTGCAATGTATATTATTAATGTGTTCTAACTAAATCTATAAACTTAACTCCATATGAATTATGGACAGGTAGAAAATCGTACCTTATTATCTCGAAAGTTTTGGGTTCTTGGGCACATGTACTTATACCACTACAAAATAGAGATAAATTACAAAGTAAAACTATAAAATGCTCATTTATAGGTTATTCAGAAACTTCCAAGGGCTATAGATTCTATAACTATGAGACTCGATCCTTAGTAGAGAGTCGTGATGTTATTTCTTAAAAAATATAGATGATGAAAATATCTTAAGTAAGCCTATTAACTTATACGAAATTGATAAAGATAAGGGTCTTTAAGACCCTATTTCTCAGTCTCCCTCTACATTTTGTAAGAATGATTCAATTGAATCAAGTATATTGGATAGGCCTAAAAGAACTAAAGCACCACCGACGACTTTAGAAGAATTTTATGTATTTATGAATGAAGATGATTATTCTTCAATGAATAATGTTTCAATAGATGAACCTCAAAGCTACAGTGAAGCTATTAGCTCACATGATTCCGCTGAGTGGACTCAAGCCATGGATGATGAACTTAATTTTATTAAAAAAAATCAAGTTTGGGAGTTGATTGACCTCCCTAAAGATAGAAAAGCCATTGGTTGCAAATGGGTCTTAAAGAAAAATCTTAATGCAAATGGATCTATTGATAAATATAAAGCTAGGTTGGTAGCAAAATGATTCACCCAAAGTCTGGTAGCAAAATTTTCATCTATTAGGATCATCCTAGCATTAGTTGCATATTATGATCCAAAATTATTTCAAATGGATGTCAAAACAACTTTCTTAAATGGATAATTAAAAGAAGATATGTACATAAAACAATCAGAATAATTTGTAATTAAAGGTCAGAAGACAAAGTATATAAATTTAAGAAATCATTATATGGTCTAAAATAGTCTTCTAGACAGTGGTACATTAGTTTCATAATGCAATCATTGAAATTGGTTATGTAACCAATATGTTAGACCATTGTGCATATGTCTGAAATAGTGGGAGTAATTTTGTTATATTATCACTGTATGTAGATGATATTTTGATAGCCGATAATGATATTGGCATGATCAACTATACTAAATCATGGCTAAGTTCCCATTTTGAGATGAAAGATATAGGAGAAACCTCATATGTATTGGGTATTAAAATAACAAGAGATAGAAGTTTGATACTTGTATGTTTATCGCAAAAAAATATATTTAGAAAGTATTTTAAAGAGATTTAAGATGAAAATTGCAAGTCTATAGATACACCCGTTTGTAAAGGCTTGAAATTGTCAAAGAAAATGTGTCCATTAAATGATAATGACAAAGCTGAAATTGAAAGAATTCCATATGCTCAAGCTGTAGGACGTATAAATTATGTCATGTTGTGTACAAGACCTGATTTAAGTCATGCATATGGTCTTGTGAGTAAATTTTAGAGTAATCATGAGATGAATTATTGGCAAACCGTAAAAAAAAATATTCAAATATATTCAGAAATTAAAAATTACAAGTTGTGCTTCCAAGTTGACAACTTAGAGGTTACTGGGTACTCTGATGCAGACTTTGCAGGAGATTCATAGAAAATCAACTTCAGGATTTGTATTCCTCTTTGGATGTGGATGTGTTTCTTGGTGTAGCAAGAAACAAGGTTGTGTAGCTCGGTATACTATGGAAGTCGAGTATATTGCTTGTAGCATCACTACAACTTATGTTGTCATGATTAAACGCTTCATAAATGATTTGAAGCTGGATATAGCCGACGTACCTATTAAATTTTTTTGTGATAATCAGACTGTCATCTCATAAATTAGAAATGGAGCCTATAGTTCTAAGGGTAAGCACATTGAAATTGATTATCATTACATTTATGATATTATTGAAAAGAATGAAATAACTGTAAGTTATTTGTCATCTTCATATATGATTGCAGGCCCTTTAACAAAGGGATTGAGTACATAAATATTATCAGAGCATGGAGCTTTGATGAGACTTCGAAATATTTAAGTCAGAAACCCTCAAATGAGATATTTTTCATTTGATGTCTTGATCATGAGAGGAAAAACTGCATCAGCGTGAAAAAGCTCATAACATGACTTTGGATTTTTTTTGTGTTATGAGATGCATAAACGCACAAGCGTGAAAAGCCTCATGATATAGATATGCTCATATATATTAAACCCACTAAGTGGTATAAACTTTATGATATTTTAATGTATCTAGCCTCATAGCCAAATATGAGATGTTGGTATGTATGAGTGGTCATAGGGCCTAACATGTCCCATATTTCTCTCTCTTATTATATATCTTAATGATTTAATAATTATCACTAACAATAAGGGCTTCTTAGAGAGAGAAGATATCATCATCTAACGGGTAGATGATAACTACCCACCTCCCAGGAATTATGGGTCACGTTTATCAGATATTCCAGTAGGAAGCTGAACATTGGAGAACAACCTCCTCCCATCCATCTATAACTAAGCTTTTCATGGCCATGGAGATGTACACTTAGAGAATTAATTTTTAGGTTTTCATTGTTCTGGAAAACCTAACCTCTGTGATCCACAGTCTCACGACATTGGCTTTGATTCCTGAGAATTTGGTGGGTCCATCTTTTCCCTGAAAATTTCAACATTTAAGACCTAAATCATAGACTTTGGACCCACCCAGTACCTCAAGTTAGTCATCTTAGACATCCCTAGACCTAAGAAATAAATGAAACCAACCCATATCTAGTTCCAGCACCTAGAACCTTGAAAACGATACCTAAAAGTCCAAACCTTTTAAACCCTTCAAGACTCAATCATATTGGTTCAAATTGGATTTCAAATTATGGAGGAGGTCGTAGGCTTTCCAACGGTCCAAGAATTGCTCAAAACCAATATACAATGGAAATCATGACTTAAACAACTTCGTTTACCAAAATTTGATTTTAGTCGCTCTGTGGCAAACATTTGAACATGGGAAAGACATAATGATGAAGCCCTAGACGCTGGCGTAGAGCCCATTTTTCACAAACTTTTTAGTAAGCCCCATGGGGTTCGATAAATCCTTTGTTGCAAGCGATTAACGTTACGTCGCAACCTTGAAACTTCTTGGGAATGCTCCTAAGCTGTTTAAAAACACTGTATTTATTCCAATGAGAGATTAAAACCTTGTCGTACATGACTAACCTTATGTTACAACCTTGTTGGGTGTATTTTTAGTCATGATATAATACTAAATATGCTTAAAGAAATGCGTCAATAAGTCCAAAGGTGTGATGCATGAGAAATGTATTGAGCATACACTAGATCTATAAATTGGCAAATGGAGGGCCCTTATAAAAATTCAATCAATATGATTCTAGGAAAATATTTGCGAGACATGCTCCTGACATGATAAGTGGATTATGATGTACCTAGGATTCATTATCTAAAGGCTCCTATGTGCCTTAAGAGTCCTGGTCATCGGTCAACTCATATATCTTTGCTAATGACCAAACATAAAAGGGTATCAAATAATCGTAATTCGAAAATACTAATGAGGTCACAATACATCTTTCCGTATAATATTGAAAGAATTTAGATACAGTACGATACACTTTCGAACCCGTCGTCAATCAAATATGTGCATCTTGGCTAATGACTGATCATAAAAGACTCTTAAACCATCTCAATTTGAGGTAAGCTCTAGGACATATTCCTCAGGCCACAATACGCATCTCCACACAATATTGGAAGTGTTTAATGCGGTATGATACATTTTTTAATCCGTCATCTGCCAAAGAAAGAGTGTTTGACAGATGGAACATAAGGAAACCTCACCTTATGGTATCACATTGAGGTGTGTCCTTGCAAATATATTCAATGAGGATTCATGTGCCTCTAGTCCCACAATCTTTTTCATCCCTAATAAACATGATTCTAGGACTTGTGGGTTATTGTACTAATCAAAACACAAAGATTGTGCATATAAACTGAGAAACCATTGAGGAAAGGGTCATTGTACGTCGATTGTTGAAATTGAATCAGTTCAATCATGTAACCCTGCTGATACCAAAGGGGCATCTTCGAGATGAGAACTTTTGATGAAGGAACCAACTTCACATATTGACTCATTTTTTAGTTTATCTTTTTCTTTGTCAAATATCGCTATAGGCCCGATCTCCTCTGGGTTTGGGTTGATATCTTGTTTTTCCATCTCCCCATTGATGAGAAAGTTAAATATCCTTGTTGCCTTAAGGCCAACGTCTTTCATTAGATGTTGTTGTTCATAAAACATAAGACCTTCAGTACGTATTGTTCTTCATATATAATAGAACCTTCATCAAAGATGGTGTCATTTGTGACATCAATGAATGATAATTCCAACAGAAGATCCAAATCTACTTGTTCCTCACCTTCAACTAGTTCTTCACCAAACTTAGGTGCATTACTCTCCCAACCACGAGGCTCCCGATGCGTAGTGTGCGCATAGAACAGGTTATCGAAAATAACTTCCAACTAACTACTGTCATCATAGTGTGTTGGGGCTGGATTTGGGCCAAGCGCTGGGTCAGCTCCTCCACTTGCTTTATCAGATTTTCTATCCCAGAGGTCTCGCTCTCACTGGATCGACTAATTCCCGATACTAAGCTGTCAAGCACATCCATGAGCCATGATGGATTATTGATGAACGCCGCGATCCCACAAGATTCGATTGACGCTATGATACCACCTAATGCCCCTGAAAATTCACCAACTGCCAATATCTGTCAAATACAGCGACATTTTAGAGAGATACAAAAAACTGAGATTACATCAACAAGAAGAAAGCACAATATGGCGATTCGAGTCATCCGCCAAGCACCACAATAGAGTCAACTTCTCTCTCTTTTTCTCTCTACTTTAAATACTTCTCTCTTTTTTTCTTATTCAACCAAAATTGTCATCTTACAATTGACGTGCTCCTTTTATTATCCCTCTAAACCTTATCTTTCCTAAAGAGATTAACTTTTGAAAAATAAAAAAAACGTACTTCTTTCTCTCATCTAACCATAAAACCTCCTACTCCTCCTCTTCACTTTTTTCTTGAAGATAATATTCATGTCTTATCTTAAAAGACAAGTTTTCCCCTAACATAAAGGACAAGCCTCTTATCTTTAAGGAAAATCCTCTTAAAACAAACAAGCCTCTTATCTATAAGAAAATTCTCCTAAAAACAACTCCTAACAAGAATGTACTCATACAAAAATGGACTTTTCTTTTTACTTCCTACGTTGTTGAATTTTATCAAAATCTTAAACTCTAAAATAAATAAATTTTCTAAAAAATAAATTAATAAAAATTTATTTGTATCACTAACAATAAAAATCTTGATTTAACCATGTCTTAATAGGCATCACTATCTATCTCCCCTACATGTAATTTATCTCTACTTTTTATTTCCCTTGCTGTAATAAAAAGGCATATACCCTACAATCTCTTTAGGATCTAGTGCTAGTTGTTTTACATGTGTTAACTTCTTAACTATATATATATATATATATATATAGAGTAAAAGTATACAATAAGACCGTTTACTTTTATAAGGTGGTCACAATTAATCTTGACCATTGGATGTGAAATTGGATGGCTGCATTTATTCCATTGACCAATCTCAAACTTCAAAAGGAATTTTCTCGAACTTTATGATGCACCCAAACAATTAGTTTAACATCAGATGGTTTTAAGTAATTATGACCTCTTGTATCAAAAGTAAATGGTATCGTAGTATACAAAAGTATAGGGCAACATTGCTGCACTTACAACATGAATAGCGCACATTGAGTGGTGCGTGTGCACGGTGCGCAGCATACGATTGAGTACTAAGTGCACTTATGTAGTACTTCGTGCGCATGTGTTTTTGGGAATGTAGTGCAAATCGTACGGTGTATAAGTGCCAACACTCATTATAAGCGTGGGCCACATTGCTACACTTCGCACATGAATATTGTACATTGAGTGTGTGTTATGCACAGTGCGCAGTACACAAGACTCAGTGTACTTATGTACTACTTCGTGAGCATGTATTTTGAGGAACATAATGCAAATCGTATGGTGCATGAGTGCACGACACTTAACATCATAAGTGTGGCCAACATTGCTACAATTTACGCATGAATGACACATATTGAGTTGATGTATAAATATGAAAACAAAAAAAGATTTCGAGTCTGCAAAATAGTGTATCTTGGAACACATTATTTGGGCCGTCTATTTTTATGATTTTCATGGGTTTATAGATCTATTTGATTTGAACCATTTTTAGAATTCAAAATTTTGTCATTAGAGATAAAAATAGACCCATCTTAAAATTTTTGATATCAAAATTACACTTACTGTAAAATTTAGGGAAAATATCTCCATACCCCCTATTTTTAAGTTTCATATCTCATTAGATCCTAGAATTCAAAAGACATCTTGTAGCATGGAAATCTTAACTTTTATATCTTCTAACCCCTTAGACTAATTTTACCCACTTTATTCTTTTCTTTTATTCTTTTCTTTAAACCCAATCAATTTGTTTAAAGACAACTCTTTGTAAACCACATCCTTTCTTTCACATGATATTCTCCTTATTTCTCTCTCTCTTTCCACCTTGACTCTCCCCAACCCCTTCTCTGTCTCTCATGTCATAATTTCTCTTTCTCTTTCCATAGTGACTCTCCCTAATTCCTCTCTTTTTTTCTCTCACGTCATGATCTCTCTCTCCATACTGACTCTTCCTAATTCTTCTCTTTTGCTGTCTCCACCATGACTCTCCTTAATTTTTCTCTCTTTACCCTCTTTCTCCTTAATTTTTCTCTCTCTACCCTCTCTCTCCATGAATCTCTCCAATTCTACTCTTTCTCTCTCTCTCCCAACTCTCTCTTTTCAGCCATCTCTCTCCCCAAACCTCTATTTTGCAAGCATGAAGTAGTCATCCCAATACTCATATAAATCTCTGTTAACCGTCTGAAGGGTTTTACATGCATGCTTACATGGCAGGATGTAATATGGATGAAGAGAGAGACGGATGAAGAGTGATAGGATGTAATACGGATGAAGAGTGAGACAGATAAAGAGAGAGTTGGGATGAAGAGAAATCTGATACTCATATAAGTCTCTCTTAACCATTTAAAAGGGCTTTACATGCATGAATTCACATGAAGACCGAGAGATGGATGGCATGTATTACTGATGAAGAGAGAGAAGGATGAAGAGAGAGAGTTGGGATACTCTTAACCATTTGAAGGGCTTTACATGCATGCTTATATGGCAGACTTGTAATACGGATGAAGAGAGAGAGTTGGGATACTCTTAACCATTTGAAGGGCTTTTTCATGCATGCTTATATGGCAGACTTGTAATACGGATGAAGAGAGAGAGTTAGGGTAATACGGAGAGAGAGAAGGGGTTTGGGAAGAGTTACGGTAGAGAGAAAGAAAGAAAAATTAAGATAAGAGAGAATAGCGACATGGAGGGGGGACAAAGAAAGTAGGGAACACGATGAGAGAGAGAGAGAAAAAGTGAAATTAAAGAGATTCATGAAGAGAGCGGGTAGAGAGAGAAAAATTTAGAAGAGTCATGGTAGAGAGAGAAAAAGAGAGATGAATTAAAGAGAGTCACTATGAAGAGAGATTAGAATGTAAGAGATAAAAAGAGAGAAATTAGGGAGAGTCACTATGGGGAGAGAGATAGATAGAGAGAGAGATTAGGACGTGAGAGAGACAAGGTGTAATATGGGGAGAGAGAGAAGGGGTTTGAGAGAGTCACAGTGGAAAGAGAAAGACAGAAAAATAATGTAAAAACCATGTGAAGAGAGAGAAGATATGGTTTACATAGAGATATCTTTAAACAAATTGTTTGGGTTACAAAAAAAAAAAAAAAAAAAGAAGGATAAAATTAGTCTAAAGGATTAGAAAATATAAAAGTTCAAATTTAAGTGACACAAATTGTTTGGGTTAAAGGAAATTATTTGGGTTAAAAGAAAAAGAATAAAATGAAAAATTTAAAGGTAAAGGGTCCATCCTCGTACAAATTTAACCGGAAACAGTCAACTATATATAAAAGGGGTCACCATTTGATTTGATATCGTTGCATCTTTGGGTGAACAATAAAGTTTACAGAGAGTGATGGAGGACACGAGAAAATTAGGGTTTCAAAGGCCGAAGGGAAGGTATTCCAAGGCTTCTGATCCGAGGTTTTTAACAGATAAGAAACACACGGAAGAGCGAGTTTGTCCAGAGCCATTCTTGGCCAGAGGTCGAAAATTAGGGTTTAACAAAGGAAAGGAGCAGTCTTATCTTGCTTCTTCAGTGGATCAGAGCTCTATATCAGAGACAAAATATGTTGGAGAACAAGGATTCATGGATGAATTGAATGAGAGAGGCAGAAAATTAGGGTATAGAAGGGGAAATAAGGCCTCCAGGGATGAATTCACGGATAGAAGCAGTGAAACGGGGTTTAGAAGAGTAAAGGAGCAGTCTTGTAGTGTCAAGTCTGTTGCAGAGGACGTGTACGATGAAGACCAGAACTCTGATGCTCACCCTTCAATTATAGGCACTTGTCCAGATATGTGTCCAGGTATATGTTTCTTGAATGGCTATAGTTTTCCTCTTATTATGAATCCATGGGAGGCTAGGGTTCTCGAGTTTTACTTCTTTAGTGAAAATTTTGTGAATTCCTTGTTCCTGATGTGTTCTTTTCCTTCTAGCTATACTATGTTAGTTCAATTGCCGTAGTTGGAAGAACCAAATATAATATAAAATAGATATTTGCTTTATTTTATTTATTGGTAGTAGCTTTCTTTGTGTATTATTGAAAACTCGGCAAACTGCTACAACAGAGACTTGTTTATGATTTATTTATTGATGCAAATTTGTGCTTGATTTTGTTTCAGGATTTTAATTTTTTTGTAATTTTTCTGTGAAGTGTTGTTCAATACCTCTTTATAAGTTGGGACGTTTAACTTGTTTCCAACATAAAAATTTTGAAATGTGGAATACTTTTTATGGGGACCTTTATTACATAGTATGCACTTTCACTTTATTTCTGCAGGGGCAATTGAAAGAAATTGGGAAACTGTGATAAGAGTTTTTGTTCGATGTATGTTTCAAATTGGGTCTTTTACTTGTTGGGTTTGGTACTTGAAAGAAATTGAAAAAGCCATGATTTTATGATATATACGTAGTTTTTAGTTACAAGATTTTGCTATGACAATCGAAAATATATGTTTAGTTGCTGCAAGCCTGCAACACTAAAAGTCTCACAGAGAAATTGCATAAACAATCCATGGTTTATCGAATAATTCCTGAACATGCTGATGAGTTTTCTATATCCCTGGTTTTCAAAGCTTCTATCTGATCTTGATAGCATGCAATGCACCAATTCTCAGCTGTTTTTTCCTTGTTTGGTTCCCCATAGAAAAAGGACATGTCTTCAATTGAACTCGTTGACTGTTGTCAACGTAAATGTTCATCTTCTCTATTACCCCATTTTATCAAAAAATTTTAGGTAAGTGAGCAGACTCACTTACTCTATATCATAAATTACAGTATATCATAAATTTCCACCACGTTTTTTAAGGGTTTTAGGACCAAAGTATATCATAAATTACTGTAAATCCATTTCTGACTCAAATAGATGAGTTTAGAGCTTCAAGAATGGTGGAGAACTGATGATCTTTGGAGAACTGAAATGGACAGTTGAAAACAAGGTTACATGATAGACCATTTTAAGGCTCAAATTTCATTTTTTCCTTGACATTCATGATTGTGGTGGTTGGGGTGAATAGCTGAGGGTCAAGTCCGAGTTTAAAAATACTGGCACATAATATAGAGTTTGCCTATTTTAATGTTCCCTTTTTTCAAAAAATTATAAGAGGTTACTGGTTTTCTATATGGGAACCAATGTGTTAGAAAGGATTTATACGATCTGAGAGGTTACCTGTTTTGACAGGATCCCTTTTGAGTGGGCTTATTGTAAATGCACATTTTCAGCTAAGGGAATCTCTAACTATTAGGTTGGTGTCACACTATGTCACATCATAAAACATATGCAGAATTGCGGATCATTTTTCATTTGATTGTTTGTATAGATCTATTTGATGCACTCTTAACTTCATTTTTTAAAATGTATCAATCATGTGTTGGTTCTGAGCTTTCTGAAAAATATGAAGTCAGTTTCCGAGTTGGACCTAGTCTTCGTAAAATTTCCATTACCCTTCTTGCGTATGATTATCTTAAGTAAGAACAACGATTTATCGTTCAGGCGAAATTTAGCTGGAGATTACAGATTATTTCCTGTTGATTATGAAAATTCTTCTAGGTTACGTTGACATTAACTGTTTTCTAATAGCCAGGGAAAGGGCTCAACGTGAGCGGCTCAGAGATTTAGCTGTGTTTGAGAGGTTAAATGGGGATCCACAAAAGACTTCTCCAACTCTTGCTGCCAAAAAAGTAAGAGCGCTGCAAGTTATTTCTTTGTTATCATATGTTAATGGTGCCTTTATGATTTTCTTTTACATATTTAAATTTTAACGAAATAGGAAAATGAGAAAAATATGCAAAATGAACTAGAAGAAAATGTTGAGAAAAATATGCAAATGAATTAGGAAAACATTTTCTTATAAGAAATAGAGAGGTTCATCCCTTTGCATGTCAATCGCATGATAGTTTGCTTTGATAAGTAAATAATTTCAATTCACACCTCCAAACTATGACAAATTTTTCCTGATATCTTTGGAAAGCATGCAGTTATAAAGTTCAAAGAATTACACTTTAGTAGTTAAATAGATTTTCCAATCTTCAATAAGGCATACTAGGTTTCATCATGAATTCAATGCTTGAAATTCAGACTGTGCTTGGGAGTTAGAGTACATGAGGTGCACATAATCTTCTTTTGTAAATTGGAACTGTCTTCTTCATATTTCTTTAGAAAAATATCATTTAAAGGGCAAAATCCCTTAAAAACCATTAAGGGGGGTCAAAAGATCCTAATTAACAGCAGGGGGTTTACTTTTTAATTTTTATTTCATTCAATTATGACTTTGAAAATATCTTTAAGTATGCCCAAGTGGCCCTTATTCAAGGTTGGAAATCTTGAACAAGCAGGGACATTTCAATAATTTGACTTGCAAGGGTACTCTTGTCATTTGGTTGGGGCATCTTAGGTGGGTCATTTTACTAAAATGCTCTCGATTGTTCAAGGTTCCCAACCTTGACTAGCGGGAATTTGGGCATTTTTTATGATATTTTTTTAGGTGGTCCCGGAATGAAATGAAAATTAAAAAGTAAACTTTCCAATGTTGATTGGGATGTCTTGGCCCTTGAAATGATTTTCCAATGGGTTATGAGTTATGACCCCTTGAACAAATACCTTTTTTGCCAATTATTTTACGTTTCTTTCCTTGAACTCACATGATTGCTTATGACATTGTATCCATCTTGAGCACTTCATCATGTATTCAGGCCCAACTATATTTGCTTCTTAACTTATCTAGGGTATGTGGTTTTCAAGTGATATCAGCGGGAATCGTTTTTCAAAAACTGCATTTCTACGCTTTGGATCCACCCTCATAATGTATAGTGTTTTAGGATCCTCACCAACTAACTAACTAACTATACACACACAAACGCGTACAGGACAGAGCTACCAATAAGTTGTCAACTGGAATGAGTAGTAATTTCGGTTGTACTTCTAATTCTCAGATATTTGATCAGATTGTTGAGGGTGTATGTTACTAATTTAATTATAATAGTTTTTCAACAAATTGGATCATATGGTATTTTGGCCATGTGTAAATATTATGAAACAAATATTTCCCAAAACTTAAAATGATCAAAATATCCCTGAAATATGTCAGGGATGTTTTTTGTCATTTTAAGGTTTTGGAAATATTTGTTTTATATTTTTCAATGGTGTGTGATAGTGTAGGTACACCTAAAATTTTACCTTAATCATATTTGTAGAAAAAAACGTAAAATTCAAATAGTAACATATATTCTTAACCATCCAGTCAAGAAATGATGGTGAGGAACATAACCAAAATTACTATTCACTTCTCTCTCATCCCTCTCTTATACCTCTCCCACAAAATCTCTCCATCTCACCTTCTCCTTCAATTCTAAGGACTTTCTTCCCTCTCTTATACTTCTCTAGCAAAACGTCTACATCTCCTCCTCTTCTACAACTTTCTAAAATAATTTTTGAAAAACAAAAAGGGAAATATTTAGTGTAAACTCCTTCTGACAACCTTTCTCACCCCTCTATCTCCACTCCCATCTTGCAAACTATCCCTCGCTCTCTCTCCCTTTCTTTCTGCTTCATCAAACAATCACCGCTCATTGAGGATTGAAGACCCTTTCGACTGAAAGGCTGCTAAAAAGAACAGTATAGATAATTCACCTCGTTCTCAAGAACACCTGCTTATACACTTATGAAGCCTCCTCTGGCTTTGCTTAGCTGCTCTATCAGTATAAGAAGGTTTCAACAAGTATGCTCGGATATCACTCTGGGCATCCATCATCCCCAAAAGCAGGATAACAGTGATAGGTCTGCCCCTACATTTTTACCCCTGGGTACAAGAAGATAGATGATGCCAGTTCTTAGCAATGAAAGAACTTTTTGATCTCTTTTGGTTCTATCCCCCAATTTGAAACACTTTCTTCTCGACTTCTTTTCTCTTTCTCTTCATCTTTCCCTACACTTGTATTTTCTCTTTTTTCAAATTATTTCACTGCCTATCTTACGCACAACAACTGTTGTATCTCCGATCACCCAACCTGTGGGTCGCCAACTTTTGTTTATCACTTTTTTGTAAATAGTTTTCTTCTCATTTATACAAGTCAACCTTTTCTTCAAAAAAAATAAAAATACTATTCATTTTAGCTGACAACCTATTGGTAGCTTCGTCCCCCTTTCCCACACGCACACACACATACATAAACTGATCACTTATTTAGAAATAGTCCATTTTCTGTATTCCCTTGAAATATTTTTAAGGCCAATTTGGTCCCCTCTAGCTATTCATGAGTAATTCACGTTTCTATGCTCTGCTTACTTGAGAAACTCTGAAATCACTTGAGGAGAAATTGTGTGAAATTGAAATCTGAAGGCCTATCTTAAAAAGAATTAGGATAAACATAGTGGTTGATATTGTGCACAATATCTTCAACTTCTAATAACTATTACATCATCATTATCATCATCATCAAAGCCTTTTTCCAATTAATTGCTGTCGGCCACAAGAATGCTGGTCCAACATTCTGCTCTATTAAGGGCTATACCCTTAGTGCGGTCGTAAGTCCCCACATCTTTTCTCACTACTTCCAACCATGTCCTTTTGGGCCTATCGCATACCCGTTTTTTCGTAGATCTAGAAATTCATTTCAGCCGATTGAACCTTCTCAATCTGTTTCTTTTAAGAACCAAAAAGATTTGTGCCAGAATAACAAATACCAAAAATTTGTATAGGCTAAGATCACGAGCGGAGATAAGTGGACTCGAATCGTTGACATCCACCATAGGGTAAACCACCGCGTCTCGGGCCTCCCCGACTGATTCTACCATAGAGGCCAACGATAGACAATAATTCCCTTGGTGTAGATTCGGGGATAATCCTTTGTTTTATAGCCCTGAGGCTATTTGCAACTAGCCAATTCATAATTCTTAGGTGATGTGCTACTAGCAGTACAGGGGAAATTGAGGAACTTCAAACAACACGGAGCTAAGGCAACTATTCAATCAAATGAGGAGAATGAATGATTAGGAGTAAACAAGGCCTTCTAAAAATAGAAATTTCGAAACAATGGAGACTTTTTCGGAGAGTGGGTGTAGTTACTAATTCATGATCTAGCATGTATGGAATGAAAATTTCATTCTTAAGAGGCTCGTGGGATTGACGTGAGAGGGTAGGGATGGCTATATTGCTGGGAGTGAACACTAGGCTAATATGAAGTGTATGAATACAAGTTATGCCTTGGGATGAAAGACAAGCCCATTAAAGCGGTACATGAGCTGGATTCAAAACGTCTTCAGACAGTTCGGTCCATATCCAGTGTGAGCGCTAGAGCATTGAGAGGACCTTTCCCTGGTACGAGAGGACCAGAAAGGACGCACCTCTGGTGTACCAATTATCGTGCCCGCGCTGGGTAGCCAAGTGTGGAGCGGATAACTGTTGAAAGCATCTAAGTAGTAAGCTCACCCCAAGATGAGTGCTCAACTAACTCACACCTCTTAACAGGTGCTCTATTGGGTCTGCGCCACACATGACCAGCCCACATAAGTCTATTTTCTCTCATCTTATTGCGTGTTGGTGCCACACCTAAATTATCCCTCGAATGTATTCATTCCGAATTCTACCCCTTCTTGTCTTGCCACTCATCCATCTCAACATCTTCATCTCAGTTATAATCATTCTATGGATATGTTGTTTTTGACCACCTAACATTCTACCCCATAAAGTAAAGCTGGTCTCATAGTTGTTCTATAGAACTTGCCCCTGAACTTACTTGGTATGTGGCGATCACATAAAACTCAGGTCGCACGCTTCCACTTCGCCCACCCAGCTCTAATTTATATGCGACATCTTCTTCGATCTCTCCATTTTTCTGGATTATCAACCCAAGATATATTTAAATTGTGCTCTTTTTGATATTTCTTGGCCACCAATCCTAACTACTTCCTCGTCTCTACTCCTGTTATTACTAAACTTGCATTCCATAAATTGTGTTTGTCCGGCTAAATTTAAAACTTTTAGATTCTAGAGCATCCCTCCAAAGTTCTAAGTTTGTGTTGACGCTATTTCCGGTCTCATCGATCAAAACTATGTTATTTGCGAACAACATGTACCTCATCTTGTAGGTGCCTAGTTAAGTCGTCCATAACTAAGACAAATAGGTACGAGCTCAATGTTGATCCTTGATGTAGACTTGTTATCACTGAAATCTCATTCGTCTCTTCATTAGTTTGTATACTAGTTAGCCCTCGGGCATATCTCTCACCAAGACAATGTAGTGTCTAGAGACTCTTTTTTTTTTCAACACCCACCAGTTCCTATCTCTAGGTACTTTATCATAAGCTTTATCTAGATCAATAACTTTTTTCTCTTCACCATAAACTTCTCAATCAGTTGCCTAAGTAGGAAAATAGCCTCAGGTTATTGTCCTCCCTGGCATAAAACCGAATTGGTTTTCTAATACACTCGTTTTTTGCCTTAGTCATTGTTCAATCACTCACTCCCACAGCTTCGTATTGTGGCTCATAAGTTTGATTCTTCGATAGTTCTCATAGTTCTGTATCTCCTTTGTTCTTGTAAATAGGTACCACAATACCTTTTCTCCATTCGTCTGGCATATTTTTTGTTCTCAATACCTTGTTGAACAACTTGGTTAGCCAGCCAATGCCAATCTCCTCCATACACTTTTAATACCTTTATTGGTTACCATCTGGTCCTAAAGCCTTTCCTATGTTCATCCTCTTCAAAGCTTCTTTCACTTCTGATATCTTAATCCTACGAATGTATCTATGACATCCACCCTCATTTATGCTGACAATTCCTTCTATCATTATGCCCTATTGTGTTTGTCATTTAATAATTTTTGAAAATAAACTCTCCACCTTTCATTGACCTCTTCATCATTCACTAAGACCCTATGATCCTCACTCTTAATGCGTTTAATATGGCTTAAATCCCTACACTTTCTCTCTCATTTTTACTAATTGAAAGATATTTTTTTCACCTTTTCTTGTTCCTAGTTTATTGTATAGATTATCATATGCTTTAAGTTTAGCCTTACTAGTTGTTTAGCGTTTTTCTTAGCCTTTTTATATTTTTCTAAGTTTTGATTATTTCTATTACATTACCTTTTCTTATAATATGATCATTTCACACTAATGGCCTTTTGAATCTCATCATTTCACCACCAAGTTTCCTTATTGCAATTCTTTTTCCCTCTAGATTCTCCTAAAACTTCTTTTGCCACTTTCTTAATACAGCCAGCCATCTCATTCCATTATAATATCTATTCGATATTTTATTTATTCTATCATCTATAGAACTCTTTGAGATTTCTTTATGGTTATCATGTTGTGTTCAATACTGTTTTAGCTCATGCTTTGCAAGTAGAGGAATTAAAAAATTTAGAGAAAATTTCACCAATATTCCCCAATTTTACCTTTACTAAATAATTACCCAAAAATTTTCTATTATTACTTTCATACCTTCCTTGTTTGCATAGTTTTAAAAATGTCCAAACTACCATATTTCGTATCTTCAAGATCCGAAATTTAATTAGATGGAAGTTTGTAAAATTTCAAATGCTGAAGATCTGTAATTTAGAAATCTGAAATTTTCAGAAACTCGGATTTTGAAAATTCGAAATTTGAAGTTTCAGATTTTTAAAATCCAAAATTTCCAGAATTTCAGATTTTTAAAAATCTGAAATTCCTTTTGTTTCCAAAACACCTTGGTAGTGGGGGTTTTGTGCTTGAAGCTAAGAGAACTTTAAATCCGAAAATTCTATAGGAATTTTGGATCTTGAAGGTTTAGATAGGGGCATTTTGGTCAAAGAAAACAAAAAACAAAAAAGGAGTATGATTGTAAATTTTGAAAATTGAAGGGGTCTTTTTTTTGTAATGAAGATGTTTTAGGGGGATGCGCACATAAATTTCTCAAAAATTTACTTACACTCTTTTTGATTCACCATGAATTCTCCATTTTTGGTGTAGAGTAGCAATTCACTCACTATGTCTGTCATTAGTTTTGCAGAACCATCTCTATGCCACAGTTGCATGTATCAGATATACGACCTCTTCCTGTGCTGCGAGATACATTAATATATTTGCTCAGGCTTCTTGAGGCAGCAGATCATCCATTTGAAGTGGTTCATAACTTTGTGTTTGATAGGACCAGATCAATCCGACAAGATTTGAGCATGCAGAACATAATCAATGAAGAAGCAATCCTTATGCATGAGCAAATGGTAAGTTTCTTACGGTGCTTAAAAATTTGGCGATCTGACTCACCTCACTTGAGTCACTCTGTATGATCCAAGTCTTGACCGAGTTTGGTCACGTCTTTCCAAGTTTGTCTGAGTCACTAGAAAAACCAATGAGTCTGGTCATGGTCATGGTCTTGATGGGGGTTGGGCTGAGGAATATGCAAGCTGACTCGGACTTGCCCCCTATCCAGTTTCGTGCCCCGTTCCATTCTGTTAAACACTTTTTATTTATTTATTTCATGTTCTCATGTTTCGAATTCTAAAATCCTTTCTATCTTGAAGAAAATATGCGTTTTTTGGGGTTTGGCTATACTAAACATCAACACCCAGCATGGATGCAGGAAAGCTTCTAGGCTTGGGTAGTCAGGGTGAAAAGGTGCCACAACATGGCATCTGAAGTTCCATTCCTACCAAAACTAGCCTTCTGACAAAAAAAAAGAGACAAAAAATAAAGCTGTATTCATGCAAATTACTGTTTATGTACAGCAAAATGGATCTCACAAATCAACATAAATATCTAAAGGAACTGTGGATTTTTTTTTTTGGCTCAGTTATTGGATGTGTTGTTAGGTGATCCGCATTTTTTATTAAATAGGCAAGCAATCATTCAGGTAAAATTCCACATTATATCTCACTACAAGCTTCCCCAAAGTGCCAGCTCAGCTAGCATATCTTCCTTGTGTCATCTCAACTTGGAGCAGCTCACAAAAACCCTCAAGACCCTTTTTGATCTGTATGAGATCAGTAGGAGCTGTGGCACTATTAACAAGAACCGAGCTGAGTTCTATTCATACTATGTACTCCTGCATCTAGGTCCTCACGGGCAATCAACAGTGAGTCCGGCTTATTCCTATCTATTTCTCTTTTTCTCTTTTCTCTTTTTCTCTCTGAAACACTTATAATAATAATTGCATTATGACTCTCCTTCCCTCCCTCCCTCTCCTCCTCCTCTCTCTCTCTCTCTC
>NW_006499883.1:1792555-1844334 GCF_000471905.2 Amborella trichopoda | reverse complement strand
ATTTTGAAAATTAAAAATAATAATTTCATTAAAAAAAATATTTGAACGGTTAGTTTTAATTGTTTTTAGATAAACCACCTATTTGCATCCATTTTTAAAATGGATGCTTTATACCTTGGGACTGTATATTGTAAAAATGTGGCCTAGCCCGCATAAAACAATTTCCATTTATTTATTCGCTCCGGCAAAAGAACTCTTTAAGACCATTCTTTTGATATAAAAGTTCATGACCTGCTCTGGAATCAATGAGTATTTCCGAGAAAAAAAAAAGGATTTTGAGTTTCTATTGAAGTTTAGGATGTCAATCTTTTCAAGCCCATAATGCTACAACATTTTTAGAAACCATGTTTGTGGTATTTGTATGATCCAAAAATTTGCACAAAGTGTCTTCATCTAAATAATCAAATTTTAAAAACAAGAAAATTTCAATTTGAACCCTAGATATGGTCAAAATGAGTCCCCTCCAACAACGAATCTAGACCATTCATTTGGGGAATTTCAAGATATTAGCCTTTACAAACTCAATCATTTTTTTCTTTTTTACCTTTTTTTATCTAATGATAATAAATCCATCGAAAAAAATTGGAAATAAAAACTCCTTCGAAAGCCTAGATCTAACCATCTTATCAAAACCGACGGCCTATGTTAATTGGGCTAAAAAAATACTTTCTAGGCTCCATTTTTGAATTTTCCTTTTTTGTGATTGTTCATTAGAATAAAAAGAATGAATATTTCAAAATTTGGATCAAACAAAAGTCCCTAACATAATGTTTGAAGATTATTGTATTATATTAATATTCAATCGTTACATGAATTCATTGCCCTTTTTGTTGAGCGGTGATCTAATGCAACGATTGTATTATAGTATAATACGACACTTCTAAAAAACCATGTTTGTGGTATTTGTATGACTTAAAAGTTTATACATACACTCTCTTCATAATCAATATAAAAAAAAAAGTTTCAATTTGAACTCTAGATATGGTCAAAATGAGTCCCCTCTAACAACTAATCTAGACCATTCATTTGGAGAGTTTTAAGATCTTAGCCTTTACAAACTCAAAATCAGTTTTTTTTTAATACTGTTCATCTAATGATAATAAAGCCATTTAAAAAAATTGGAAATAAAAAACTCCTTCTAAGACCTAGATCTAACGATCTTATCAAAATGGACGGCCTATGTTAATTGAGCTAAAAAAATAATTTCTAAATTTCATTTTCCAATTTTCTTTTTTGTTATTGTTCATTAGAATAAAAAGAGTGTATATTCCAAAACTTGGATCAAACAAAAGCCCTTTTTTGTTGCATTTATATTAATATACAACCATTGCATGAAATCATTGCCCTTTTTTGTTTCTAGTTTTGAGGTTGAGTGAGGAGGTTACCCTAAAATTAGGGTCCTAAAATACAAAGACTTATGACCCAAACCTTTGTTGGAACAACCATGGCAACCTTCTTTCAGAATATCTAAGTGACTGTAAGGGCAATCAACCAAACAAAATAAATAGGAAAGCGTTGAGATTAGCCCACTAGTTCATATGAACATATGAGCTCAACGGTTTAGATTCAATCTGGCCCGATCTGACGGTCATGACCTCATTTCGTATTTTAATTTTAATTTTAATTTTTTTTTTACGAATCCAAAAAATTTGAAATTTTAGGCATGTGTTCTTCAAAAATAGGAAAATCTAATAAAAATCTCAAAAAAATAATTTGCAAGAAATAAATTTACCAAAATACCCCTGAAAGTTTTGGAGGTATTTTGATCAATTTATTTTTGCAATTTATTTTTTAAATATTTTTATTATGTGCGCCTTGATGAGAAGAATGGATGCATAAAATTTCAAATTATTTGGATTCGTAAAAAAAAAAAAATTAAAATACGAAATAAAATTGTGACTGTCAGATCGTTCCAGATTCAATTTGAACCATTGAGTTCATATGTTTATATGAGCTAGTGAGCTAATCCCAATATTTTCCAAATAAATAATAAAAAAAGAGTAAAACACTAATTAAAATGGCAGCAGGTTTACACTACATGAAAGGTTCTAGTCTTCAAGAAGGAAGAAACCTCGTTCCTCGTGTCAATGTTGTTTTATACATTTGGCTGGGATAATAGATGATTTAGTAGCAACTTTCGCATGCCAACAGTAGTAGGACCTCATGTTTTAGTACTTGAATCTAAAATATGTTAGATCATCTCATTTATATCAAGACTCAATATTCTCAATCGAAACCATGTCCCGAGAGGTATAATTATACTAAAAGAATTGTGATCCAACAATCAAACATCTCTCTGTTATACAGAATTTTTTTTGTTGGAAAGAACTGTTCCAGAGTTGTTTATTTTCAATAATTTCTCAAATTATGAGACAACAATCAAGCAGTCAGCAAAAAGAACTTGGAGCAAAGGCAGTTTTCGTTGAATTTACCACAGGTAAAGAGTTTTTCTCCTGTTGCATTGATTTTGGAATGAGCATTGCACATTCATACAATCAATTGAACAGAAAAAGAAGCAATTTAGTTTCCTGATCCCTTATTGCAGGACGGCCAACAAGCGCAACAATGATACAAAAGTCACATCCCTATTTATCCTATCATTGCAGGGCGGGCACACACACCCTCTTTTCTCTTCTTAGAAGTGCAGATCTAGTATAACTGGTTATTATTTCTTCCAAAGGAGACTTCAGCATTCAAAACAAGACACCGAGACCCAAGGCTTTTGGCCAGACATGCGACACCCGATTTGTACAAGGAAAGTCCAGGGTTTGAACCCTTTAATGTGTCCCTCATGACATCCAAGCGAAACTGCCCAGAAGAGAATCTTAAGTATTGGCTATGCAGCTAAAGTATTCCCTTCAAACTTCATATTCAAGAGGACATTATAAGTGGCATCATCAGCTGTGAGGCCCTTGTCGATCATCTCATCATGCAAGCGAGATGCCTCTTCAAAATGCCCTTCCCTAAAGCATTCTGCGATCAAGGCACTGTACACAAAAGAATCAGGAGATAACCCCTTTGTATATATCTCATCCAAGCATTCTCTAGCATTCTCTATCTGAGCACCTTTGTAACGAAGACCATGCAAAAGAACCATGTAAGCGGTATCGTCAGGCATAATGCTCTCGGCTAGCATCTTTGAGTAAAGCTTTGAGGCCGAGAGAACATTTCCTTCTCTAAGTGACATGTCAATTAGGGTAGTGTAAGTGACCAAGTTACAAGGAACACCCTCCTCTTCCATCCTCCTATGCAACTTAAGAGCAGCATTCATATTACATTGATTTCGATGCCCCCCAATTAAGGTGTTGTATGTGACAGAGTCCGGAGCCAGACCAATTTCAAATAATTCATCGAAAAGCTTGACTGCAACATCGATATAGCCTCTCTTGCATAACCTATATATTAGGCGATTGTAAGGTACAATATCCACCCGAAGGCCTCTGCTTCTCATGTCATCCAGTAACTTCATAGCGAGATCAAAACTATCTTTCTCAATACATCCAATTATTAAGGTGTTGTAGGTTATATCATCTGGTATTATACCTTCCTCTTGAGTCATTTGCTCATAGAGACTACGTGCCAAATCTATGTTCCCTACCCTGCAAAGCCCATGTAACAAACTATTGACAGAAACAACATCTGGTTTTATTCCTGAGCTGACCATCTTTCCCCACAGGCCACAAGCCTCTCTCACTCTCCCCTCTTTACATAACCAATGGATGACAGTTGCATAAGTGACAACATTCGCTTCTCTACGATCCACTACCTCTTTGAACAAGTTTAATGCCTCTCTCCACATCCCCTTCTTCAGATAGACATTTAAAATAGAAGTAAGGATTTTTATTCTAGGAAAGAATCCTCTCTCTCTCATTTGTAAAAGAACTTCACAAGCCTTATCGAAGCTTTCATTTTTATAACAACCCCTGATCAGATTTTCATAGGTTGAACCAGTAGGCTGAATTTTATCGAACAATTCAAATGCGCCATCCAGATTCCCGTCATTGCAATATCCATTAATAAGGTTCGAAGCAGCCACCACATTGAGAGAGAAGCCATTGCAAAGCATCTCATCCTTGAGCCTCAATGCCTCTTCTAAGTTCCCCTCTATCGAGCACGCACCAATTAGACATGTATAAGTAAACTCAGAAGGAACCAAACCCAAGCTTTTCATCTCTCTCAGTAATTCGCAAGCCTTTCTCGAATTGGGTTTCTTACACAAGGCCTGAATTACACTGGTATAAATCACAGCATCCAATTTGCAACCCTTAGCCTTCATTTCTCGAAAAAAATCCTCGGCTTCCTCTGGTTTCCCTCCTTTTGAGCATGCATGCACCATGGTAACGAGAATTTCAGAATCCAAATCTGCTCCTCTATCTACCATCTCTCTATACAAATTCCACGCCTCATCTACAAAATCCAGCCTAACCAACTTTCTCAAATGTAAGTTTATGCACTCAATACTAGGGAAAACACCATTGGAAACCAGTCTCTTATATGCTTCTACAGATTCAGGGACCGACCCATGTCTCGTGTACCCATTTAACACCAAATCAAATACTTGAGGGTGAGATTCACACCTTTTCGAGGTCTCCATGAGACAATCGATAAAGGCTGGAGCACCAGGAATCGACTTTTTAGAGAAAAAAAATTTAATCAATTTACGCACACTCGGTAAATTTTTGTTTCGAGCAAGAATGTGAAGAGTAATGCAGAGAGGTTCGAGGCCTCGAAGATAGCCTCGCTGAGCGTCCGCCCATCTGAAATACTTCAGAGAAGCTTTTGGGTGGGATTGGTTGTTCAAGAGAACTTCTACTACATGTTCTTGGGTCAAAACAGTCTTGGCGGGAGAAAATAAGATTTCTCTATCGATCTGTGAGGTTTTAGAGTGAGAAAGTGAGATATCCTCATCAATTTGTGCATTGGGTAATGGAGTTCTTTCAGGAGTTGTTTCTGGAGGCAATGGGGAAGCAGGGGGAGTTTCAGGGACTTGTGAAGAAGACCCATCTGGGATTTGGGATTGCGAAGAGAGAGCGCAAAAGATGAGTTTCTTTGTTGGGTTCCCATGGAGAGAGCAGGGAAATGGAGAATGAAGAGAGAGAGAGAGCCTCATTGTGTCGCAGGTTCATTTAACTTAGAGGGAGGAAGAGGAGTGGGTTGGGGTTTCTCTGTAATTTGTGTTCCTACCTTCCTGATTTTGACATTTGAGTGGCTAAGGCGATTGTGATTCTCAAAAGGGTACTGCAACTTATTTTGGAGAGAGACTTTATTCTGATGCGATAGAGAGAGAGAGAGAGAGAGAGAGGACAATGGAGGTTTTGCCATTGGGACTTGGGGTGGGTGGTGTTAAGACGCTTGTGATTGATGAGAGAGTGTGTGTTTTGGGGCAGTAAGGTTTCTGCTTCGTGCCGAAAACCGCAAGGAAAAATAGTGTTATTATGGAAATTATTGTTAATAAACCTTTATTTAAGTAAAATTAAAAGAAAAATCTTTAACTTTTCAATACCTCTCCTTCATCAATTTTCACAAATTTTAGTTTTTTTTAACCAAAATGACGTTCACGATGATCTTTTTACCATAATATATTTTAAGATTTATGGTAATTAAAACACCGTAAAAAATTCAAAGAGTATTATGGTAATAGTTTGAATTATTATTAGAGTAATGATCCTATGAGACCCTCCATACCCATATGTGTAGGACCTCAAAGATCACCATTAAATTTGGTACAGATCTATAAAAAAGTTATCACATGAGTGTGAGACTTGACTTTTCTAGATATCCATAGCAATTTAATGGTCGTCCTTTGGGGTCCTACACACATGGGTGTAGGAAGGTCTCACAACATCATTTCTCTTATTATTGTGGGGAAGTCTTTACGGTATTCTTATCATGGTAATACTTTCTCGGTCAATTTCAAACCCCTATTGGTTAAAAAGCTTCAAACCGAAACTAACATCAGGGTTCTCCTCTCCTCCCCGATAGTTTTCTTTGGAGCTGTATTTTTCAAAAAATCCATATTCCCATGGGAGCACGATGTGGATCTACTCCATTGCTCAAAAATACTTCTTTAAGAATGCTTTTGTTCTAAAATTTTGAGAACTATATAAAAACTTAGAGATTATATCTTAAAAATTTGTGATTTGAAAAATACAATTAGTATGAATTTTTGTCAGACCGTAATACTACTTTTAAAGTATTACGGTATTTTAATTACCGTAATACTCCTTAAACTTATTACGATATTTAAATTACCGTAATATTCTTTACGGTAAAAAGACTAACATGAATGTTATTTTGGTTAAAAAAAAACCGAAATTTGTGAAAAATGGTGTAGGTAAGGTTTTGAAAAATTGGGGTTTTCTTTTTTTTTCCAATTATAGTAAAACATAAGTAGATTAGCGATAATTTCTTGTTTTTGTACTATAGATACAAATATATATATATATATATATATATATATATATATATATTCTAAACTTCACAACCCTTCAAATTACAAATATTCAAGATAGAGAGAGTTGTGAATGGTGGATTTATTAATTTTGTCGTCTATTCTTTAAAAAAATTTACTTTTGTGAGGCAATTTTGTAAATATTACTACGAGACAAATGATACTTTTGTCATCTCCATAAGGGATAAAATTGAAATTTTAATTAAAAGACAGATACTTTACAACACTAACTTCCAAAATGTCATCCTTTGTATTTTGAGGGTTTGTTAACTATAGACAAACCCATAGTAGTGATACTGTAAGACCTCTCACACCCATGTATGTAAGACCCCAAAGGATCACCATCTACTCACATGGATGTAGGAGGGTCTCATAGAGTTATTACTTTTATATATATAGATCAAATTATGTACGAATACTTGGTCAATCATCAAATGGGCCAAACATTCACCCCAACAATCAAAACTTGAAAAGTCCTTTCTGATTGTATAGGCTTCAGAAACTGTTGTTGCTCCAATGGTTGTTGCTCTATAGGAACATCCACCTCTGCAAGTAGTGGGGTTTCTATGATAACTTCTCTCTCCATAGGCTTCAGAAACTGTTGTTGCTCCAATGGTTGTTGCTCTATAGGAACATCCACCTCTGCAAGTAGTGGGGTTTCTATGATAACTTCTCTCTCCATGCCTCTCTCTCTCTTGTTCTTATTCTATTGTTGATTCTTCAATTGTAGCCATCATTAGAATGGTCCAAAGAGCGTCTGGGTTTCCTTAAATTGCAGTTGCAGAGAGAAAGAACAGTTGGTAGGAACTTGTGAGATTTGGTCAATGGAAACCCCCAAAAAAACCAGACAGTAATAATAAAAAAATTATCTATTCGAAGTTCTGATTTTTTACTAGATATAATATCTCTTCAAGTATTTATGGTTTATGTTGGGTTTGGTGAAGTCATCTTGCACACATAAACACATCTACACACACAGGGCATCACCAAGAGCTCAAAAGCTCCATACAGAGTGAGACATGTGGTCTTTGGCTCATTACCTTCGGCCATACGGATGTTGGTAGTACCGTGATCTTCAATCTCACTAAAGTGTCTACCTCTTATTGTTCGAAGCATATGATTCACACGGAGATAAGCAAATAGATAGAACGTATGCCAACATTCCAATAAATAAAAAAAAATGAAATATTCTATATAAAATCATGAACAAATCAAATCCTATTTTGGGTGGATATGGAATTTATAAACTGAAACCAATTTCATTTTTGCAATCTGGAAGGGTGGTGTAGGTAGTAGTTTGGTTTTCCAATCGTAAATGGCGAAAGTCAATTAGATATTGTAGTTTATTCTCAAAATTCCATACAAAACAATTAACATGAAAATCATAGGAGGGTTTTGGAGAAGCAAGGAAGATTTAAGCAAAATCTAAAGTTATGCAGCAGTATTGGAATCAAACTATGAAGAGACACTGCAGAGAAACGCGCATACATATCTGAAGCTTCAAGTACAAGCACATCAGGAAAAATATCTGTTTTAGGCATAATCAATAAATATTTTCCATGTTCCGAGGAGGAATATGTGGTGTCAAAAAAAAGATGGTTAAAACATAATGAACATCAAATGTTTAGAGCTCAGAAACGTTTTTTTAGAAAAAAAGCCCGAGCATAATTGGTTAGCGTTCGACAATTTGCAACACTACGTCCTAGGCTTAATTCCTATCAAAGGTAGGAGCCCTCTCCCCTCGGACTCACCCAAAAAAATAATGTTTAGGGCACCTAAGAACATAAGATTACCTGGTATCCTAACAGAATCATTGAATTATATTGGTGAATTAGGATAGCAATCCAGGACATGCATTTTCTTTCTCTTTGGTTTGCAAAAGTCAAGCCTCGAAGCCATAATAAATTCACAATCAGAAAATAAAACAGCAATGGAATATGGCTAAGAATTAATCACCAGAAAGTTAATAAGTAACTAGTTAACTGCAATCTATAGATGAGACTAGCTGTACGTGATATGTGGATTAACGCCAATGCAAAAGGATCCAATTAGTAGGGGCGGCAACGGACCAAACTCGACCCGTACTTGTAAGCTGTTGGAGATAAAATACTTCAAGCCCTAATCGTACGAGTGTATTAAAAATTGTATACAATAAGAACTCGTAGTTATCTTTACCTATTAAATGACAATTCAATCGGCTTGAAATTTAATAGCGAGTGATTGACCTTGTTGTCAATAATATGGATATATGATAGTCAAAAACAGGCTTAAAAAAAAAAAGAAAGAAGCTCACAATGACGGTGGCAATGAATACCCGACTAGACCTTGGACCCGACGGGTGCAGGTATGGGTCCAACTTTTAGACCGTTCGGATCGGGTTTGGATCCAAACCCTGAACCAAAATACTATTTGGGTCCAGGCCGTTGCCAACCCTACCAATTAACAATAAACTTCTACTCCATGTGTAAGCTCATAACCGAAACTATTGATAATTGCAACTGCAACACATGGTGATCACATGAAATCCAGCTGAATGTCAAGAGAACATTTTAATGAAGGTCTAGCAATAAAATACATTTGATGAAACCTAAGGTCTATGAATTTATAAATGCACGTGTCCAAGAGAACTCTATTGCAACAATGGAGGGATGATAGATTTGAAACTCAATTTGAATTTTAAATAAATGCCTACAAAATTTCTCTATAGATGAATAAAAACTAATTTGGGCTTTGGGGTCGAAAGATCCCCTCAACTTGGTTAGTCGTCACCTAACCACGATTTTCTGCTTTCTGTTTGTGCAAGAATGTACAGCCATTTTTCTTTGCAAGTATACTTGATTGTATATATGTTTACTAAAGAAATTGCAGAAAAATATGAAATAGAGGCAAATGTCTTCTAGCACCATGAGATATGTCTTTCTTTACTCAAGAAATAGCCGGTAAGTATAATAGCATATCTCAATCGACACAGGATCTATGAATCAAAAAGTGTGTTAACAAGTCAAATACATGTCTAAATACAATTGATAACTCCCCCCCTCTTTCAATTAATAGAAGAACCCTCAGAACTCAATTGATAAGGTTGCTTCTCTCTCTCTCGGTTTCGAGAGACACAAAAGTAGCATAGAAATCAGCAAAAACTTCATTTTTTCAATCCAAAACTATATAACTCAAGTAGCTATACAATAATCGGTTGTAGTGAATTTCAAGACATAATTTTTCTTATTTTTCTTTGAATTCTTGAATGGAGAACAACCACTTAAAAGTCAGGGACAAGCGCTTATTGCTATGAGTTTCCTGTTGTTTGTCAACACCACCTCAAATAGGATATGTTCTTGACCGCATCTGTCGCCAGAATAAGTGCTGGCATTGGATGGCTGGGATTCCACCGACATATAGTAAAGTCGATCGCTATAACTGTATATAAATCCATACAAATTTTAAAATTCTGTAAGGGGATGGCACATTAATCAGAACAGCTGCTACTTTCTTGTGGTAGACTGATGCTAGCAAAATGTAGTGATAGTCAACTACTAATATTGTATATAAAAGTTACAAACCCTAAATAGGGAAGTTTCATTCTTAGTCATGCCCATCTGGAGCCAAACAAAAACAAGGTTTAGGGCTCTTTTGGGTGACAACTCACTTGTGTTTAAGAAGGCTTGCCCAAATAGGGGTCCATCCAGCCATAAAAGGCCACCTACTTGGAAGTGAGAATGCTAGTTTAATTCATCTCACAAATCGACAGCTTTATATGGAGCACCGACATTCGCACACGTGCACACACACATACACACAAATGAAACCCTAAAACACAGTTCTGCCAATTAACAAGAAGAAACCAAAGGCACAAAGAATGGAAATTTTTGAATACTTAAAAACTCCCTAAATGTGGTAATGTATAAATCACGAAACTTACGTTAACAGAGGTTCCAATATTCCTGATGTGCGTAAAGTGCTCCTTTTAATCCATTCGGTCCAGCAAAAACAGCAGGTATTTGTTGATGGGCACAAATGTTCTCTTAATTTAGAACTGATTCAATAATTAACTCTGAACACGATAAAACTTTGGCTCAAGTACCCAACATAGCAATATACTCTAAAAAACCCTGGATCAGAGTAAAATGGAGGCTCAAAACTCAAAGATTAACAATTCTAATCTGACCGGAAATGTTTCGTTGTGGGCAAGGCATCATTCTGGCAGAACGAGAGTAAGTAGGCAATAAAATTATAGGCTTAAACACCCTTCCCCCTAAGATAAAAATTATAGCAGAGACCAAAGCACTAGGATTAAGGCAGGCTCTAAAAAGCACTCGAACTTGGGGTCTCATATCTTGTTGAAGGCCACAATGTCACAACTCTGAATGTATTCATTGGCCGGCTCAGCTGTGAGGTGCTCCTCAATCAGAGTATCGACAGAGACCAGATCATCCACGATGGACAACAAGATCTGGAGCTTCTTTATTCCATAACCAACAGGAACCAGTTTAGCTGCAAAACCAACACAGATTATGAAAATCCTTAGATTCTTCTAAAGGTGTTTTGGACAGCTTTTTTTCTTTTTGATAATAATTTCATAATAGTTTCTTAGGGTTGGGTACTTATAATGTAGGTCTAATCTCTAACACTTTGTTTTTATTTTTTTATTTTATTTGTTCTATTCATTGATTATTATTCATGGGTATTGTTCACATAAACTATTATCATTACCACTCATAGGTCACTGTTTACAGGGATATTTCCAAATTTTTACGATTGTTTACAAATATTTTAGTGTCTTAAATTGTTTACTTGATCTTCAGTTACTTTTAGAGTTTCATAGGCTTTCATAGAAGGTGGGACATCACATAATGGAATGTTTATGTTATTGGATTGAATTTTATTTTTTATAAGAAAAAAGCTCTTCTCTTGGCTTAATTTACAACCACGCGTTTTCCGAAACCTCAGAACAAGTAAAAAATAAAAAATTATGGAGAAAAAGCATAGTTGTAACAAGCCATCAGAAGAAAAACTTTCTTTCCTAAAATTAATTTATTCCAATAATATAAACATCCATTAATGTGACGTCCCCCTTTTTATAAGCCTATGAAACCCTAAAATTAACTAACGATCTAAATGAACAATTTAAGAATCTAAGATATCCTTAAAGAATATTAAAATATCAGAAATATGCTGTGAACGGTACCATGGAAGTATATGTGAACAGTAAACATGAATAATAACCAATTAATAGTAAAAAAAGAAAAAACAAAAAAACAAAAACTAAGTGTTGGAAATTAACCCTAGATTATAATTTCTAAAAATTTATAACCATAATAAAAAAATAAAGCGTACTTCCACATCCATGAAATTGAAAAATTAAATTAAATTTTTTTAATCACCTAGCTCTCAGTGCCTAACCTTAGTGACTAGCAATGGATTTTGGAAAACCATAGTGCATTGAGGACATCACCATCCAAAGTAATGATGAATGGTGATCAACAGACCAACAATGTCTTTTTGTGGTATACTGGCAAGCATAACCATCCTTCGTTGGGCACGAGTATATTACAGTCAATCGAAATATAACATACTATCCATGATAAGAGAACATAAGCATAATGGGGTGAAGAAACCATACATGCCCCCCAAAAAAGACCTGGCATCTCGAGGTTGCGAACAGCCTCTTCAAGCTTCTTCATGTCGGTCTCATCATCCCAAGGTTTCACATCTAAGAGAATTGATGACTTCCCACCTGAAAAAGCAACAAAAAAGAAATTAACGCATTAGTATTGCAAAACTGTGAGGGAGAATTATCAAAAGATGGGTCATTTCTGTACCATGTCAAGTGACGTGTCTACAACTCCTATTTTTACAGAATTGTAAATTACAAAAAAATGTGACAGTTGGCAAAGGACAAAAATATAACAAGTTCATACTTCAAAATCTTACAAATCACACACACACACCACATCTAATGGAATAAATTGCAGTCTTACTCTCTTTCTTCTGGGAAGAAGATTTTGCAGCTGCCCGCTCTTCTTCAGCCTTCTTGTCCTCCTCGGTTTCATCACCAAAGAGATCCAAATCATCGTCATCATCAGCATCCTTTGGAGAGTCCTGAGAAACGAAATCGAGTAATCAATGACAACGTTTTCCTTTTTTGTGTGTTAAAATATCAGTGAAAACTGATAAAGCAAACAAAAACATCAACAATGCAAAGTCACTTAATATAGGCCACAAGCAAAACAAGAAAGAAACTTGCAGACCTTTGGGACATCCTGAGCAGCAGGAACATCTGTAGGGGCTGGGCCACTGATTCTCACACCCACACTTTCACCAGGAAAGCTGACAAAAATACATCGCGACATTACAAAGTGAAAATAGAACAGAACAATGGGGAGTTTCAGAGACCAAAGCTACTCCAATATAAAAAGGCCTAGGTGACAACTTTTACACTTAAAAACATGCAGAATGTTCCAAGGGCCATAAAATGTTTCTCAATTTGGTAAAAAAACATTAAAAAAGGGACAATAGTCACAATACCCTGGTGAAATTTTGAGACGCATTACTATGCGAAGTTGATGTATTTTGAGAGTGGTAAGTTGACACTTTCAATAAGTAGGATATGACACTACAACCCAAATACTACGTGAAACATGCAACCATTAATATGCACAAGAGCACCACAGAATTAGTTAATACGTGGGATGTTGTATAATGCAATCGAAATACTTACGGGATGCACTACTTATACAATGCAATGGGGATACCAAACATCAAGTTTCTCCTTTCTTAAATTAAAGAAAACAAAAATCTAATTTGGCAAAAGATAGAGGCCTGAGCAATTATTTCAGTCATGAACTGCTATGGCCAATCATCCCCAAACCCCTTACCCTGTATCTCACTGGATGACTGTTCTAGTAAATGATCTGAAAAAGGTCAGCTCCATTGGAATGCCATACTGAATATATGCATCTTATCCAAATTTGGATATGTACCACTACAACAGTAAAGTTTTAGTCCCCATTGGCACAGCCAAACATTCCATCAAGGGAGTTATCTATAAATGGAGGGGAGTTTTCTAACAATCAGTCAGAGTCCTTCAGCCATGGATGTAGAAGTGGACAAAAAACATTTTTCACGCTTAAACAGGTGCAGAAAAGAAGGCCTTGTTCCCAAAAGCTGATCTTACAAAGAGAAGCCTTATAGTGTAAAATAGGCCCCGTTTGGATGTCTTTTCTGTCAGCACTGTTTGGATGTATTTTCTGTCAGCAGGAATAAACTTCCCTTTGTGCTTGGAGTGGCAGACCGCTATCGTATGCACAACTTTTGGAATGGAACCCCGCCTAACATGTTTAACAAAAATTCCCAGATTTTAACAAGATGATACAAAAATTCACCAATTGCACCAACATTTTCTAGTGTTTTGTTTATTCTATTTCTAAATACCCCATTAATATCCACCAAATTGATTTAAGAAGCTAAATCCAAGAACTTGATTGCTTATGCTAGCAGAAACATTCCTTTTCGACGCATTATCAGTGTTGGAAACATTCCTTGTACAAGCAGAAATATTCCTTTTCGCTCTAGGTGATCCAAGCTTTTGAAAATCTCATGTGAATAATATATCCAAACTTAAAATCTCAAATCCACATTTTAAGTTTTTTTTTGTGAGAAACAAGATAATGATTGGAAGATTGAATATTGACCACAATTGCCAAGAATCACAGCTTCTCAAATTTGGTATAACCTAGGATGAAATCTTCGATCTCTCAAATCCATCTTTGCTCAAATAGGAGCTATCTAGTGGATGATCATTAAGATTAAGGGTCCAGTTAATATACTGATCTCATCTTTTAGGTCTATCATAGAGATACTTTTCATTTTTAATCAATGAAAATAATTAGTGTTCGCCAACTCTACCAAGTCAACACCGATGTTTTAAAAAACGGTCCGCCTAGCACCTAGGCGGCCTGAACCAAAAATCCACATGCCTAGACCCAGGACGCCCTACACGGGTGGATGTACCAGGGCGAGCACCCAGGCGGGCAACCAACGCCCAGTTCCGAGCGGGCGCTAAGAGCCGAAAAAAGGTCATTTTGACCCCCCCAAGGTTGTATAAAAACGTTATGGGGTTTATTTTTAACCCCAAAGTGCAAAAAAAAAAAACCCTCAATCTCTATGCTAAACTTATTTCTGATAATCTAAAGTAATTTCTGATAATCGAAAGTATTTCTTGTGGATTGAAAAAGTTTTCTTTTTTCATTGAAATTATTTTTAGGGTGTTATTGATGGCATTTCAAGACTTTTGAGTTGATTAGTAGCTCGATTGAGGTAACCAACACCAAAGATCAAAGATTGGGCAGAAAAAGTCAGTTTGTAATCTTTATTTCAGTTTAATTTTTCCAATTTGAGATGTCTTTGTCAAGGTCTACTATGGGTGGAGATCCAGGTTGAAAATATTGTGTTAACCCGGATAAAAATAATAGGATTAAAATTATGTGCAATTTTTGTGGACATATTTCTAATGTCGGCATAAATAGATTTAAGAAACATTTTGCCAGTATTAGAGGTGATGTTGGCCCACGTAAGAAAGTCTCAAAGCTTGTAAAGAAAGAAATTTCTGAATACATTGAAGGTGAAAAGAGTAAAAGAATTTCAAAACAAAAGGATATAACAAAATTAAAGTCAGGGGTCCATGTTTTTAACAAGAATATTGACATTGATGAAAAGTAGAAAGAAGAGGTAGCAATGGTTGGTACTTAGAGCTCTAAGAGCAAGAGGGCTTTTGGGTCTAAGAAGCTTCGAATGAGAGGGCCTATAAATAGCTTTTTTACAACTAGCCCTGAGAAAAAAATTGAGAAAGGCAAGGAAGGAAAGGGGAAAAAACAAGTGACAATTGAAAATAGATTTAAGAAGAAAGATAAAGGTAGGGTGATTTGCCTACTATTAAATGAATTCTTTTTAAGGCTAAGGAGGTTACAAACTTCATATACAGTCTCATACTTACCCTTAGCATGATGCACAAGTTTACAAAGAAGAGAAAGCTAATGAGGCTTGAGGTCACTAGATTCTCCATTGCCTACCTTAGTCTACAGAGCATGCATAGGAGGAGGATCGCACTAAGGTCTATGTTTGCTTCAGAGGAGTGGAGTAGGTGTAAGTCTAGAGATGCCAAGCGAAAGAAGGCACGGGATATTGTCCCTTCAAAATATTTTTGCCATGGGGTGAAGCATGCGATATTAGTATTTCTTCCCTTGGTTAAGGTCTTGCTCTTGGTTGATGTTGATAGATTGTAGAGAATTTGGGAAATGCTGCAGCTAAGTACGACCCAATTTGGGAGATTATTGATGACAAATGGAATAGGCAGCTCCATAGACTATTGCATGCATTGGGGTACTACTTGAACCCCAAATTCTTTTATGCAAATGCGAATATTGAGTCAAAACGGATAATTATGGAAGGTTTTAATGAGTGCCTTGAGAAATTAGTTCCCGATCCACGTATCCAAGATAAGATATCAACTGAAGAGCTTATTTCGTACAATTGTCTTTGATGTCATTTGGGAAAGATATGGCATTAAGACAGAGAAACAAAGACGAACCAGGTAATATACTTTGTACTTTTGTTTTATAAATTATAATTTTCTTTCAAGTTTCAATTTCCTAAGATTATGTGTGATAATGTTAAATACATAAATTAATTATAAAGGTTGCCTACATATTGTGGCCCAATGGTGGAGACAACATGGGAGTAGGGCTCCAAACCGCCAGAAGATGGCTATACGAATCTTGAGTTTGACAACTACCTATTCTGGTTGTGATCCCAATTAGAGTTTGTTTGAGATGGTATTTTACTATTTTATAATTTTATATGCTTTTCTTGTTTACAAGTACATTTTTCTAATACAAAATCATAGAAGGTAAGAAGATCATAGACTCATAGTAGTTACTTATGAATTTTTCCTTATAGGTGCATACAAAGAGAAGAATAGGCTTGAGCAAAAGAAGCTCAATGACTTGATTTTTGTTAGAGAGAAAAACAAGCCAAAGAAGGATCTCATCTCTTCGAAAGACATGGAGAATGCTTTAGATTGGCTAGTTGGTGCTGAGGAGGTCTTCCCTAGGGAGGGTTTGACAAGGGAAATGGTCAAGGAGGCTTCAGGGCAAGCTTTTGATCCTAGGAAGGCCACTCGACCAACGACTTCTGCTGGTACTTCACACTCACGGAGGGAGATCAGAGGAAGTGGAGGCAGATTCAAAAGAATCTTTGGAAGAAGAGGAATATGTTGAAGAGGGTGATGATTCTGATGATGACGGCCTCGCTTCTGATGCAGATGGAAGCAATGAAGATGATGATTCAAATTCTAATTGATGTCTTTTCTCTTCTTTTGTAGTAACTTTATTGCACTATCTTGGTATGGGCTTTAGACATTTGGACAATTTTGTTAAATGGTTTATATTTTTTTTGCCTTTTTGGCCTATTTTCTTGTGTGGTTTAATAGTTTTTTATAGTTTTGGAAGTCAGTTTGTTGAAGACTTGGAGACTTGGATGTTATTATAGTTTATTTTATGGATATGGAATATGGAGAATATGAGAGTTGGAGACCTTACAATAGCCTATTAAACTTTTAAATGTTTGTATGGTTTGAAATTATGAACAAGTTTATTCTCAACTAGAGATATGTGATATGTTTGTATATACAAATGTATGTTGCGAAATTGCAATATTTTCAAATGGAATAAATTACAAAATTTGACACAAATATATGCATATATGGGCATTTGGATAGCAAATACATGAAACCTTGGTCAACACAGGACGCCCGCCTACAAGACGACCGCCTAGCGTTTCTTGAAACCTTGGTCAACACAAATTCGCCCAAGTCTCTCGAGCTCAGTAGGGTGCCAAGCCCATACAAAACCACACCCTCCCCACTCCCACCCCCACCCCCACCCCCACCCCCACCCCCACCCCCACCCCCACCCCCCTCCCCCCAAAAGAAAACAACAAGGGCATACAAAAAAACAGCCATTGTGCACAAATTTTGCCCATACACTCATTTTTGCATAGCTATCCATTACCTAGATCAGATGTGAGCAAAAACATCAAATTTGACAGATATTTCAACCTAGGTTTTGCCCGATTTTGAAGTTGTGTTTTTTTTTGCAAGAGTTGGTCGAGCTCCGATGAAAATTATTCCCCAAAGCCTATTTTTTCTTGCGTTCTTTGTCCAATCATAGGCTTTTTTCTCAATAAAGAAAAAGCACTAAATAATAGGATTTGCAAGATTTTAATAAAGATTTAATATGCACCCGACATTTTCACAACTGTAATAGACTAAATCGTAACTTGAATATTCACCTGACATTTTAATAAAGATTTAATTTTTATATATTTTTATTTCTTCTATTTTTTTTCTGAATCTTCATAATTTTTTCCGAATCCACAAGATTTTTTTGAGGAACCAACTTGGACAGCAAGAGTAGCTTGTATCAGACAAGGGACGAGTTAGGCCACCAAGGTACTTTTTCCAACATTGCTAAATAGTAACTCCCAAGCAATTTTTGTGCAGTCACCATTTATAACTTGCTACCTTCATTCTCATCCAAATGATCCTAATCCACTTTTGCCACGAATCTAGCATTGAAGAAGTAAAAGGCACAACACAACTTTCCAAGAATGTACACCGTCCCCAAATCAGCAAATCAGAAATCCCTTACAAAACCTATATAACGATGAAAAATGATAAGCATCAAAGCTTTTCCACTAGTCTCTAGTCTTCATATCCACTAAGCAAGTTTCTGGTTTGCAACACTAGGATCTGCATTCACACTTCTTGGGTTAATAATGAAGCTCCCCACACAGCCTGAAATAAATGCCTGTCATCCACCCCCAAAAGCTAGAAAATCTCTTTGAATTTCTCCCAATGGTAAAATATCTCACAGAAAATTGAATATCACAGGATGCTATCATGGGACTGAGGAAAAATCAAAGAGATCTCATTTGATCCTTCGCAGAACCACACAAAACATAGTAGCATTTAAAAGATCGAGATGGAGTTTATAATGATTAAGCATAACTGAAACCCTTCACCGCTGTCCTTTTTTCTTTATTTTTTATTTTTTTGGGGGAAATCCTTCACCATTGTCAACTGGACACCATCAATAACTAAAATAACTTGCCACCATCGGTCAAGACCCTTCCAAAGCAATCCATCATCATAGTGTAGAAAGGAAAGAGGACCCCTTGCTTGTAACTCATCATACGTCTACGATATGATTCGCTCGCGGATACCATTGGTGAGAATACACAACCCTTTGAAATGCCATCATATTGCTCACCCCACCTCATTCTCAACAAATCATGCATCCATTTAAGATGAACACTCCCCAGGCCACTAATTTAACCATAAAGGTCATCATAAAATCATGATGAATAGAAAGGCAGTTAAGGGGTGATATTTTGATACCATGAAAGGCAATAGCCCTAAATTCTTGCAGTTTTTAGCACAAATGCTAGAGCATATGCAATGCCATACCAATAAAAAAAACACAAATTATGTAACATCATATCATATAACATAAAATTACGAATTTTCAAAAACATTTGAAACATTAAAAAGCAAAAACATATCCAGATGCATCAGTCACACTCAGGCCAACAGAAACCAATAAAGAACATTACTCATATCGTTCTCAATCGCATCATAGAGAATCCAACAACCCTATAAAAAAAATCATGAATTAAGTATGAAAAATATAACATGCAAGACCACAAAAATAACCAATGAATTCCCACAAATAAATGTTTAGCACCACACTAAGACCCCTAGATCATCAATTTACAGTAATAACCCACATATAGATCTTCCACAGTTTTCGTTCAAAGAAAAGTTAGATCATTCCTACAAAAATAAGGATATAAATTTTCCAATATAATATAAGGGAGAAAAAAATCAATTTTCAATTGAAATAAATCAGTATGCAACTAAAACCACATTCATTTTGTTAAGATGGATGAGCAATTGCCCCTAACAAAAGCAATTTATATTCAATTTGTTACCGGATACAATTCATAACTTCCATGACTAAAACAAAAAACAGTAAATTCTCAAACACTTACCAGTCACTTAAGACTCCAGAGATGTTTTTATACCAGAAAGCTGCATAAGGGAACTCATCACCGGGAGCACATGGAACTGCCGCATAAACCTTGATATCATCTTTACTCACTTGAGTTCTGAACAAATCAAAAGCACAGAAAGACCTCAAAATAATAAATAAACGCAATTAAACTGAAAAAAGAGAAACAGACTGAACAATACGGAAAGAATTCAAACAAAGACGAGACTTTTAGGAGAGAGATACCCTGTAATGAACACCTTTCCAGAGAGGAATTCATTTAGGCTCTTGAGGCCAGCCTCAGTATGAAGATCTGAAAATGATGGCGCCATTGAAGCTAAGTGAGAGAAAGCCCTTCGTCGTTTCTCTCTCTCTAGAAAAGATCCAAGGACGAATAACCAGTGGCGCTCAGAAAACCCTAAATAGACCTCTTTCTCTATTTATAGAAGGGGAACGTATGTACCAGGATTCGCATTATAATATTCAAAAAGGAAAACGTTTATATGGAGCCGAGGATCTAATCAATCAAATTAGATCCCACCTCAAAATTTTCACTACAAGAAGTTGTTTTGATGCTCAAATATCATTGAATTGATCATCTCGACATTAAGATGCGTTGACATGAGAAAAAAAATAGATTTCAAGTTTTCGAAATAATGCATCTTGTAACGTATTTTTAGACCGTCAATTTTTAAGTTTTTATAAATTTACTCGATCTACACTATTTTCAAAGTTTTAAATTTTATAATTAAATATAAAAACATATTTTAAGGCTATTATAAAGATTTTCAGTAGAAAAATGGTTTCAAGATACTATTTGAAAATGTATTTTATTTTGATTACTTAGAACCTTGGCTCCATACAAACCACACCCATTGAAAAAAGTTTATAAAAGGTTGCAATTAGACGTGCATGTAACAATCAATCATAAAAAGTTGTTTGGATATTGAAAAATGCTCTAATTTACTATCTCGACATTGAGATTTATGAATATGAAAAGAAAAAAGGATTTTGGCTCCGTAAAATAATGTATCTTGCGACTCAGTATGAATATCTTACGACTCAGTATGAAGACCGTCTACTTTCAATATTTTCATGTCTTTATAGATCTATTTGATTTGAACTACTTTTAGAGTTTAAAATTTTATAATTAGAAATGAAAATAGATTCCCAACCTACCTTAGGAATTTGTGGTATCAAAATTACATTTATAATAAAATTTAGAGGTGCGCAATAATTTGATTGTTTAAGGTTGCAACCTTATGCAAACCACAACCTTATCTATTTGTCTAAGGAAAAATTTATGTAAGTGCAAGGCTCTAAACAATCAAATTAAGGAGCGCCTCAAAAATTTCACTAGAAGAGGTCATTTTGATGCCCAAATATCCTAAAATTGATCATCTCGACATCAAGATGCATGGACATGAAAAAAAGTAGATTTTAAGTTTTAGAAATAGTGCATCTTGTAATACATTTTTGGATTGTCAATTTTCAAGATTTTTAAGTCTTCATAGATCTACTCGAACTATACTACTTTTGAAACTTTAAATTTTATAATTAGAGATGAAAATATATTTTAAGGCTATCACAAAGATTTCCATATTAAAACTACATTTCTCGACACTATTTGAAGGTGCGTTTTACTTTAATTGTTTAAAGCCTTGGCATTATATAAACCACACCTTTCATCTAATACTACATTATTAAATCTATCTATCAATACTATTTTGTAAAAACAATGAAGGATCCTATTGTAAAAACTGCATTTTCAGCATAGTTTTGAGGCCCACCTTCAATAACATAAGGTTGACACCTTAGACAAACTTAACTCTTTTATGAAACACTGGCTTATCATGTATGTTGAATTGGTTATACTTACATCATTGACATAAAATATGAACATGGTTTTCGATTTGTAAATTCCAATAGTCATTACATTAGCATCACGATCAATGACAATATTTTCAAATTTCCCAATTTTAGGAATTTTAAAAGACATTTTGTTTTGAACAAAAGTTGGATGGTAGCTTTTTTTATTCTCATAGTATTTAAGCTATATTAAATTTAAATTATAAAATTTATAATAATACTTAAGAAAGACATTTATGTATACTAATTACAAATTTTCAAAAGTATAAAAGGCGATATCCTATTTTCCAGAAAACAAAGGATATCATCTTTCTTTGTGTTTATGAATTTTATGAACTTTATATTTTAAAGTATTGATATTTCTGATTTACAAATATTTTTATTTTAATATATTTTATATTTTATTAGCAGATGTTATAGTTTTATATTGTTAATAGCTAATTTTTCTAGATAATTTAACTAATTATATTAGTACAATTTAAATTCTCCTATAATTTAACTTATTTAAGATGACCATAAAGTCTAATATCATAATTGTTATAATTAATTTTTCTTTTTGTTATTTATATCTTTAGATGGAAATTTTTTATTTCTTTTAGATGTTTAATGATATCATCACACGTATAAAGCACATGCTTTAACTATGGGGTCGTAAGTTTCGACACCGCCCAATTATTTTATTGACGGTGATTAAGAGAGAGGGGGGCTAGAACAAAATGGATCATCTAATAAAGCCCTACGCTACTTGCATTCGTCCGTATGGTGATTGAACGGCGATAAGACTTGATCACAAATGGCACTGCATGATCCTATGCACAATTTTCGTTAGCTAAGATATACTGATGAACATGCAAGATGAGAGAATCATAAGACCATTAAAAATTCTTAAAAAAATATTTTGAAAAAAAAAAACTTCCGCATATAGAAATGTAAAAAATGAAGGTCCTACAAAGTTTAGGCTTTATGAAAACAAAATAAAGCCTCACTTCAAATGTGTGGAGAAAGACAGATGCCATAATACTGGAAGAATCGCTTCTCGATTAATGTACAATGTTACACCAGCCCAAGACTCACAACCAAAGAGATAGAAGAAGAGCAATCAATATGAGGTGGAAGAAAAACATTCATTTAAAGATGAAAAATGGGGTACACAAAAGCAATAAAACATGAGACCAAATTTTCTCACTACACACCTCTCTTTAAATAGAGGTTATGACAATCATATTTACTATAATAACTTAACTACAAATCATCTAGTTTCATAACTTCCTACTACACAAACTTACATTACATCACTCATAATAAAATAAATTAAAGGCCAATATAATTTCTAGAAAATACAATTTAACCATTTTAACACTCTCCCTTAAAGTGATTTTCTAAAGAGGAGACCATGCTCTTAAGTGTGATGTGATCATCTCCATCACATCCAAAAATCGAAAATTCAGCCATTTGACCGGCCATCAACGAAATTCTCAAACTCCACCAAGGATGATTGTATAGCCCACCTTTGAATAGAAGCATCATAGGGAAGAAATAGCTTATTTTGGAACAACATGAGATCTCCGGACAAAGATTCTCGATCTTTAAGAAAAATTTGGAAATAGAAATATCACATTGAGTTGAGTTCCCAAATCAGCACTAAAATTATTCAACCTTCCACTCATATCCATCTGAAAAGAGACAATCGATCTTATTCACCAAGTGAATCAATATAATATCATCGCCACGCTTGTGGCTCTGACACCAAATGGAGAAAGACAAATGCTACAATACCGGAACAATCCACTTCTCAATTAGTGTAACAATGTCACACTAGCCCAAGGCTCACAACTTAAGAGATATAAGAAGAACAATCAATATGAGGTATAAGAAAACTTTCATTCAAAGATGAAAAATGGGATAAACAAAAGCAACACAAATTTGAAACATGCGACCCAATTTTCTCACCACACTTCTATTTATTTAAATAGAATCATATTTACTACAATAACTTAACTACTAATTATCTAGTTTCATAACTTCCTACTACACGAACTTACAAGTACAATCTCATTACATCACTCATAATAAAATAAAATAAATGCTAATATACTTTCTAGAAAATACACTTTAACCATTTTAACACTTTCCCTTCAAGTAATTTTCTAGAGAGGAGACCATAAACTGGCTCTTAAGTGTGATGAGATCATCTTCATCACTTCCCAAAATCGAAAATTCGGCCATTTGACTGGCCATCAAGGAGATTATCAAACTCCACCAAGGATGCTTGTATAGCCTACCCTTGAATAGAAGTAACATAGGGAACATACTCTCTCTTTAACCCACGAATGATGCACTGCTTCTTTCATGCCTCCGAAATAGGTTATTTTCGAACAACATGAGATCTCCAGACAAAGATTCTCGATCTTTAAGAAAAATTTGGAAATAGAAATATCACATTGAATTGAGTTCCCAAATCAACACTCAAACTATTCAACCTTCCACCCGGATCCATCTTAAAAGAGACAATCGATCTTCTTCACCAAGTCAAGACAATATCACCGCCACCCTTGTGGTTCTAATACTATATGGAAAAAAACAGATGCTACAATACCGAAACAATCCACTTCTCAATTAGTATAACAATGTCATATTAGCCCAAGGCTCACAACTAAAGAGATATAAGAAGAACAATCAATATGAGTGGAAGAAAAACTTTCATTCAAAATTGAAAAATGGGGTACACAAAAGCAATACAAATTTGAAACACGTGACCAAGTTTTCTCACTACACCTCTCGTTAAATAGAGGTTCATACAACCATATTTACTACAATAATTTAACAAATAACTACTTAGTAGTTTCATAACTACCTATTACACAAACTTACAAGTACCATCTCATTACATCACTCATAATAAAATAAAATAAAGACTAGTATAATTTCTAGAAAATACACTTTAACAATTTTATCAAAATCCTTGTATGAAAAGCAACACTTTTGGGAATATAAATCTCCATGATGGCTCTAAAATCAAATTTCAACATTACTAATAAAATTTGAAACTAAAAAAATGGCAAAGACCTTACGGATCAATGAATATCTATTTTTAGGGTGAAATGGACAGTCTAGATAATTTGTTATAATATACACTATTTGTTGAGCTTAAATTCCTTATTGTTTTTTACATCCATAATGTTGAAGCTGAGATGATCAATATAGAAGTTTTCCAATACTTGAATTGCAATTTCCGATTTCCGATAGTTATGAGGTGAGGCTTTACTTATTTTGATAGAGCTGCAGCGCTATCAAAGAGTTGCAGCCTTATCAAACCATTTTTGAGATAAAGAGAATAATACATGCCTATTAGGATATGTTCATTATAACTGATAATTCACTATTCTTACAAATTACTCATGATCCAGAATTATTTATTGTTCCGTAGCGTCCATCATAAGTTATATGAAATAAACTCATGAGCAGTTTTACACATATTTTTCTCTATTTGAAATAAACTTTTTTTACCAATGCTAACAAATTTTATTGAAAAAAATATCAACTTCATTAAAAAAAAAACACCTCTATTGAAGAATAAAATTACAGTGGAAATTACATCATCTGAGATCTTAAGAGAGGGTAAGGATACACCACATTTAGCCAAAGAGTCCGGCATTCACCTCTAAAAATGTGATTGAAAGAAACTGAGAGAGGCTCCACCATTTTGAGGATCTACAACCATACGAACTTGAGCTCTTATGGTACTCTTTGTTCTTTATTGCACCACCAAATGACATTCAAAGAGACTCCTTCAATAGTCAGATAACTTCCAAGATTTTTGGCAATAAAAATTTTTAGACCATGAAAGAGTGCAAGAAGCTCAGCATTATTTGAAATGGCCTCTCCAATTGGACCAGCAAAGTTAAAGATTATCCTCCATTCCAATCCCTCACCACCCCCTATCCTGGCCAGACTTGGGTCCCCAAAAGAGCTATCATCAAAATTCAGTTTGAGCATACCCTGTAAAGGTGGAGTCCACACAGATCTATGCCGACATTTAATGAGTTTCATCCTATAGAGGTTATCCAAATTGAAAGCTACATCAATCTCCGAAATGCCCCACTCTTCTTTAGTTGCTGCCAACCAACACCACAACGAGTGCTTAACTGAGTTAAGAACTTTATGAAAAGGTAAGTACACCCCATCAAAAGTTGTTCTACGCTTTTTCTACACCTCCCATAAATCACTCCTCTAGTAATTTGCTAAATTATATATACCAGCCTTTGGGAGATGAGGTAAAGCTAGTTGGGTGACAACTCCCAAGACACTTTGAGGCATGACCGTGGACACCCCAAGTTTTGTGAAGAACCACGACCAAATTCTTGAAACAAAAGACCAATGCAAAAACTAATGGACCCCAGATTCACTATATACCTTGCTCGAGACAAACATTCCGCAAATTTTTCCCCCTTTTAATAAGGTTATCAACAACAGTGAGGATCTTGTTTTGGGTAGACAACCAAAGGAACATTTGAACTTTATGAGGGATATGTCACTTTCAAAAAGTAGCCACTTGTGGTAATGACCAACACACACGATCATGGAACAGCAGCTGGTATGCCGACTTAACCGTGAAGATTCCATTAGATTCAATCTCCCAAACAACTTCACCCAAATCCCTTGGAATATAGACTTGGTTCAGCTTTTCCATCAAAGCAAGAAGCCAAGAGAAGACATTATCATCTATTCTATTATAAGGGAGATTAAGATTCCACACTATTTGATTCCCCCTAAATTCATAAAACTCTGACACCTTGGAATTTGGCTGAGCAATATTATCAAAAATATCAGGAAATGCCAATTTCAATGGCGTATCTCCTATTAGAAAGAACACAGGCCTGCCAATTAGTAAGAAGAAACCAAGAACACAGAGAGAGGAAATCTTTGAATACTTAAGAACTCCCTAACTGTGATAATCTATAAACCACGAAACTGACTTTACAAGTGGGTAACAAGAAAAAGCGAAAAAAACAAAGGATGGACAGAGGTTCTAATATTCCTGATGGGCCTAATGCGGCCCCATTAATCCACATGGTCCAGCAAAAACTGCAGATATTTGTTGATGGACACAATTTTCCTCTTAATTTAGAAGACTGAGGCAATAATTAAGTGCAAACAAGAGAAAACTTTGGCTCAAGTACCCAAAATAGCAAATACCTAAAACCCTCGAACAGATAAAATGGAGGCTCAAAACTCATAAACTAACAATTCTAATCTCACGGGAAATGTTTCATTGTGGACAAGGCATCATTCCGTCAGAAAGAGGGAGAGTGAAGTAGGCAATAAAATTATCGGCTAAAACACCCTTCCCCCTAAGAAGAGAAAAAATATAGCAGAGACCAAAGCTTTAGGATTAGGGGGGACTCTGAAAAGCACTCGAACACGGGATCTTATATCTTGTTGAAGGCAACAATGTCACAACTCTGAATGTACTCATTGGCTGGCTCAGCTGTGAGGTGCTCCTCGATTAGGGTATCGACAGAGACCAGATCATCCACAATGGTCAACATGATCTGGAGCTTCTTTATTCCATAACCAACAGGAGACAATGTAAATCCTTAGATTCTTGTAAAGGTGTTTTGAACTTGAAACAATTGGCTTTTTTTCTTCTTGACAATAGTTTTATAATAGTTTCTTAGGGTTAGGTACTAACTAATGATCTCAAGCACTTCTTAAATGACCAGATTGGTCAGATCATCCAATGTTCATTCCCTATGTGAATCTATGCCTCCCATCCTTGTCAAAGCTTCCTCAAAAAACCCAAATCAAAAGTCCCCAACGAATTTTGGGTTTCGATTTTGGATCTAGGAAATCTGAGCTCTTGAAAAATTCAGACAATAGTAAATTTGAATTTCAATTCTCTCAAAATTGTGAAAAATCAATATACAGTTATATCAAGAACACAAAAGAAGAGGATCAAATTTCATCAAAGATCGACCAACGATTACAAAGAGATCAATACTTTCCAAATTCAGGCCAAAACTTGGCTTTCAATCTCAAACATATATAGTATCTGGGTTTTTTTTTTGGGCTCAAATCTAATCTACCTAATAAATAGATGGGTTAAACTCTTAACTAGGGTCTCAAATTTTGCTCAAACTGCTTATGTTTTCAGCTTGAAATCAAAAAACAAATGGGGGCAGAGTTCTACCCCACTTTTATTTCCGAAAAGTGCACCAGTACTCAAGGGAGTACCATAAAAGTGTACCCTACTCTGGTTTCTACAGGATGCCAGATGGACATCAAGAGCTGGGTGCCTCAAAAATTAAATTTTATTTTTTTAATTTCATAGATATAGGTGTATGTTTTGTTTGTGTATTATGGTTAGTTTTTTAGAATTATAATGTAGGCCTAATCTCCAACACTTGGTTTTTATTTTATTATTTTTACTCACTGGTTACTATTCACAGTACCGCTCATGGGTTACTGTTTACAGGGGTATTTCTAAATTTTTTAATACTGTTTAGAGATATTTTAGAGTCTTAAAATTTTTACTTGATCTTAAGTTAATTTTAGAGTTTCATAGGCTTATAAAAAGTGGGACATGCTTATGTTATTAGAATGAATTTTATTTTATAGAGAAAGAAAGCTCTCCTCTTGGGATGATTTACTACTATTCTTTTTCTCAAACCTCAAAACAAGTAAAAAATCAGAAATAATGAAGAAAAATCCTGGTTGTAGCAAGCCAAGAGAAGAACTTCCTTTCATAAGATTCCAATAGTATAAAATTCATTAATGTGATGTGCCCCCTTTTACAAGCCTATGAAACCCTAAAATCAATTTATGACCTGAATGAACAATTCAAGGCTCTAAGATATCCTAAACTATACTAAAATTTCATAAGTACACCGTGAACAGTGCCATGAAAGTCTATGGGAGCAGGACCCATGTATAGTAACCACTTAATAGTAAAAATAAAAAATAAAAAAATAAAAAAGAATTTTGACCCTAAATTATAATTTCTAAAAAATTAACAAAATAAAAAAATAAAGCATACTTCCACATTCATGAAATTAAAAACTAAAATTAAATTTTTGGATCTCCTAGCTCTTAGTGCTGAGCCTCAATGATTAGCAATGGATTTTGGAAAACCATAGTGCATTAGGGTCTTCACCATCCAAAGTAACGATGAATGGTGATCAAGAAAGAGTCCAGACCAAAAATGTCTTATTGTGGTATCCTGGCAAGCATAACCATCCTTCGTTGTCAATTGAAACATAAACATACTATCCATGATAAGACAACATGAGCATAATGGGGTGAAGAAACCATACATGCTCCCCCAAAAAAGATCTGGCATCTCGATGCTGCGAACAGCCTCTTCTAGCTTCTTCATGTCCGTCTCATCATCCCAAGGTTTCACGTCTAAGAGGATAGATGATTTCCCCACCTGAAAAAGCCATAAAAAATAGATTAACTGTTGCAAAAACTGTGGGGGAGAATTATTATAAGATGGGTCATTTCTCTAAGAAGTCAAGGGACGTGTGTCCACAACTCCAATTTTTACAGCATTGTTAGCAGAGTCTTGCTCTCTTTCTTCTTGGAAGAAGAATTTGCAGCTGCCCGCTCTTCTTCAGCCTTCCTGTCTTCCTCGGTTTCATCTCCAAAGAGATCCAAATCATCGTCGTCATCATCATCATCTTTTGGAGCTTCCCGAGAAATGGAATCAAGTAATAACTGATAGCATTTTCCTTTTTAGATTGTTAAAAAATCTGTGAAAACCGATATAAGTAAACAAAAACATCAAAAGCCACTTAAAATAGGCCACATCCAAAACAAGAGAGTAACTCGCAGACCTTTGGCACCTCTGGGCAGCACGAACATCTGTAGGGGATGGGCCACTGATTCTCACACCCACTCTTTCACCAGGAAACCTGACAAAAATACATCCCGATATTACAAAGTGAAAATAGACCAAAGTTACGATAAGAATATCATTTTCGAGGACAATCAAGCGAATATGCATTCACTCAAATGGTCATTCAAAAGGTGATACCTTTAGAAAAATTCCATGAAAAACGTTTTAATCACAAGAATTCTAAAGAACCGCCAGGAAATTTACGTCTGATATGCCATACAATTATGTTAATTACATGGATGCACGGAATTACAATTTACTTATTTGAAATAGTTTGTCGAATCATTCATGGATGACTCTATGTACTTGATCATTTATTCACAAAGAAATTCCAAAACTCGTTTTTAATGTAGTGGACCAATCAAAGATTCCGCACACGATCCCAGTCAAAGCCTCTAATCCAGATATGGGTTTCAAGTTCAATCTAGGTGATCCAAGCTTTTGAAAATCTCATGTAAATAGTATATCCAAAATTAAAATCTCGAATCCAAAATTTTGTGTTTTTTTTTTTTGAGAACCAAGATAGTGATTGGATGATTGAAGATTGACCTCAGTTGCCAATAATCGTAACTTTTCAAACTTGGGCATAACCTAGGTTGAAATCTTCGATCTCTCAAATCCATCTTTGCTCAAATACTAGCTATCTAGTTAGTGGATGATCATTTAGATTAAGGGTCCAGTTAAGATACTGATCTCATCTTTTAGGTCTATCATAGAGATACTTTTCATTTTTAGATGATAATAATTAGTGTTCGCCGACTCTGCCAGGTCGACACAGATTCGTCCAAATCTCTCGGGCTCAGTAGGGTGCCAGGGCCATTACCCCCCCTCCCCCCCCCATCCCAAAAAAAAAAGAAAAAAGAAAAAAAAACAAGCCGATAAAAAACACACCTGTTGTGCACAAATTTTGCCCATACACTCATTTTTGATGATCTATCCATTTCATATATCTGATGTGAACAAAAACCATCAAATTTGATAGATATTTCCTAGGTTTTGTAACTTTGAAGTTGTGATTTCTTTAAAAAAGTTGGTCGACCTTTAATGAAATTTGTTCCCCAAGGCCTATTTTTTGAGTTCTTCGTCCCATCATAGGTTTATTTCTAGTTAAAAAAAAAAACACTAAATAATAGGATTTGCCAGATTTTAATAAAGATTTAATATTCACCCTACATTTTTGCAGCTACAATAGATTAAATCCTAACTTCAATCCCAAATCTAATTTGACTTGGGGTGTTTGAGGACACCTTGACAAAGATTGGAGGCATTGGTTTCCACCAAGCGCAATGAGTAGAGGATCCGCCCAGAAATTTTTAAGAAATTCCAAATTTTCAATTAAAGTTAGTATAATTAGTTTTTTTCCAATTTTTTCAATCTAAATTATTATAACAAGTTTACTTTTTCAAGTAGAAAACTCTAAAAGGGCAAGGGGAATGTCCTAAAGGACAAGGATGGAAGTCATGAACAAAGACAGGGTGCCTTATGGTTTGATTGAGGGTATGGCCCTTGATAGAGCAGAATGACAAAATAAGATTCGTGGAGCTGATCCCGAATAGTTGAGATAAATCTCAAATGATTATGATATTGATTTTTTATTGATTTAATTTTTATAAATTTTTATTTCTTCTATTTTTTTTCTGAATCTTCATGGTTTTTTCCGAATTTACAGGATTTTTTTTAGGAACCAGTTGGACTGCAAGAGTAGCTTGTATCAGACACGGGACAAGTTAGGCCACCAAGCTACTTTTTCCAACATTGCTTAAAGGTAATACCAAGGCAAGTTTTGTGCAGTCGCCATTCATAACTTGCTACCTTCATTCTCATCCAAAATGATCCTATTCCAGTTTTTCCACGAATCTAGCGTTAAAGAAGTAAAGGCACAACACAACTTTCCAAGAATGTACACAGTCCCCAAATCAGAAAATCAGAAATCACTCACAAAACCTATATAACGATGAAAAATGATAAGCATCAAAGCTTTTCCACTAGACTCTAGTCTTCATATCCATTAAGCAAGTTTCTAGTTTGCATCACTAGGATCTGCATCCACACTACTTGGGTTAATAATGAAGCTCCCCACACAGCCTGAAATGGACGCATCTCATCCCTTCCCTCAAGAGCTAGAAAATCTCATTAAATTCCTCCCAATGGTAAAATATCTCATGGAAAATTGAAGATCACATGATGCTATCATGGGACTGAGGAAAAAGCAAAGAGATCTCATTTGATCCTTCGGAGAACCACACAAAGCATAGTAGCATTTAAAAGGTCGAGATGGAATGTTTACATTCTTATAAAAATTAAGCATAGCTGAAACCCTTCACCGCTGTCCTTTTTTCTTTATTTATTTATTTATTTTTATTTTTTTTGGGAAAATCCTTTACCACTGTCAACTGGACACCATCAATAACTAAAAAAACTTGTATTCGCTCGCGGATACCATTGGTGAGAGTACACAAGCCTTTGAAATGCCATCATATTGCTCACCCCACCTCATTCTCAACAAATCATACATCCATTTGAGATGAACACTCCCCCGGCCACTAATTTAACCATAAAGGTCATCATAAAATCATGATGAGTAGAAGAGCAGTTAAGGGGAGATATTTTGATACCATGAAAGAGAATAACCCTAAATTCTTGCGATTTTTAGCACAAATGCTAGAGCATATGCAATGCCATATCAATAACAAAAACACAAATTATGTAACTTCATATCATATAACAGAAAATTATGAATTTTCAAAAACACTTCCATGACTAAAAAAAAAACCAGTAAATTCCCAAACACTTACATGTCATATAAGATTTCAGAGATGATCCTATACCAGGAAGTTGCATTAGGGAACTCGTCACCGGGAGTATATAGAACCGCTGCATAAACCTTGATATCGTCTTTACTCACATAATCTCTGAACAAATCGAAAGCACAGAAAGATCTCAAAATAAATTAATAAACGCAATTAAACTGACAAAAGAGAAGCAGATTGAGCAATAATTTCCATTATTCAAATAATTAAAATAGAGAAAAAAGGGGAAATCTATTGTTCCTATGTGAATGTCTCCAAGGAAATCTACACGAGAAAGTAGTAGAAATAAAGATTCCCCATAAGAATAATAAATACAGAAAAAATTCAAACAAAGACAGGGGCCAACACCTCAAAGTCTCTCATTACTCTTGCTAGGGCTGACCCTATAGAGCTTTAGGCTGACGAGGTCGACTGCTTAACCTGAAAAGGCCAAGTGTTCAAACTCATTCAATTGATAGCCGATACTCTCGATGAAAGAATGGGAAATACCTAAAAAACCAAACAACTAGCGGGGGTCGTAGAAGCTGAACAAGGAAATTCAAGGATATGTAACCACCTATGATCTACCTGCTCATCTTGAGAAGATCCAGGCTCAAATCTCCATCTTGGAGCTACTCGCCAATTCACCAGCACATAGAGCCCAAATCAAGAAGGTCCTTGCTAAGATACACCCCGAGCAACACACAACCGGATGAGTTGTGCGGAATGATCAACCAGCAGATGGCACTAACACCAATCATGTTCATAGACGATGACATCCCAACTAGCTTCAACCGATTTCACGTCTAACCTTTGTACATCACCGTCTTCATGCAAGGATATGAGATATGAAGAGTGCTTGTTGATAATGGGGCATCCTTAAACATATGCCCTATGAAAATAGTGAAGCAGATATGCAAAAGCCCGGATGATTTCGAGCCATGTTAACTAACTATCGCTGCATACTACGGAACCAAAAGACAAGCTAAAGGCATATTGCCTCTCACACTCAAGATCGGCCATACCGTCCAAATGATAAAGTTTTATGTCTTGGACATAAAACCTTCTTTCAACATGTTGTTAGAAAAGTCATGGCTGCATAAAAACCTCGTGGTCGCCTCTATACTCCATCAATGACTCAAATTTCCAACTAAAACTGCGGCTCAAAGGTATGTGCTGAACCCCCTGCTTTTCTCAATCCTAGTATACATAACGGGAAGCTAGCTGTAGGAGTCGAGTTCAAAGAAATCTTGCTCACTTCCTTCGAGCAAGCTGATTGTGACACCTTACGCCTAGAGGCCGACGACCTTGTTCCTCAAATTTTCCAAACTTTTGCATCGATGGATGACATTATCCAATGTCATCATTAATACGGTTTTGGGTCCCTCGAAGATTGGCACATGCTGTTCTCCCAAGGCTTCCAACCAGGCCAAGGCTTGGATAGTCAAGGGCAAAGCGTAATTTGGCAATTTCTGAATCATTCGTAGCCAATTTTGAAAACGGAGATCGAAGAGGTATTGGGTGCTTTCTCACCGTATTGGAAAGCCGGATGAAGCCTTCAAGCTATCTGGGCTTTGTATTTGGAGGCATCCAAAGCCTCGATCCTCTCGATGCCCGTCCTTCAAAACGGCCTAAGGTGATCATTGAATCCCCAACAAGGAATAACACTTCTTCTACATCTCAGCACACACAAGAATTGAGAATTGAAGACCTTTTTACTGACCTAAATTTGAAGGTATGCACAATCGGCTCTAACACAGCCAAGCTTGCTCATCCATCGATTCAAACCCAAGAACATAATTGGTCGATCACTCCCCTGCTCATCCATCGATTCAAACCCAAGAACATAATTGGTCGACCACTCCCCTATCTCGAGAACTGTTGGAAGCATACCAGCGGCACCTTCAAGTCTCGGTGCCAAAAAACAGATAGGCACAGGGTGGCCATCTAACCACCCTACATGTCCAGTCCCCAGCATTTCCCTCGCGAGTCCCGTAAGGGACACCTCTTGTGTTCTTTTAAAAAGCGTTGAAAAATCAAAACATGATAAAACTGATAATAATGAAAAAGAATTTTAAAAAATGGCGAACACTCAAGATAGCCCGATAACGGTTGCCCAAGATGATGAATTGGATGACCAAGACGAAGATCAAGAGAGCCAAGAGTCTGAAGAAATCCCTCAACCTGAGGAATCACTTCCCATGTTAAGCAATTCAATAAGAGGTTCGATGGTGATCCAACGGCTATCATCGAAGAAACGATCAACATAAACCTAGGATCTAAGAAGGACCCAAGGTTAACCAAGATTGGAACCTCCCTTTCTCCTGAGAAGAGGGAAAATATGATTTTATTTTTCAAGGAATATCGCGATGTCTTTGCCTGGTCATACAATGATATGTCAGGGCTAGATCCCACATTAGTGCAACATCACCTAATATTCAATGAAGGGGCCAAGCTTGTAAGGCAGAAACTTCGACGTCAGAAGACCCACATTGAGCTCAAAATTAAAGAAGAAATCGGCAAGCTGCTCAAAGTGAAGTTCATTACCCTCGTCGATTACTCAGAATGGTTGGTTGACATAGTGGTCATACCCAAGAAAGACGGGAGGATCCGAGTGTGTGTTGACTATAGAGACCTCAACAAGGCTTGCCCAAAAGATAATTTTCCATTACCAAACATAGATGCCTTGGCCGACAACACTGCGGGGCACGAGATGTTGCCATTCATGGACGACTTCTCAGGTTACAACCACATCTTCATGCCAGAAGAAGACTAGATCAAGACTACAGTCATAACGCAATGGGGAACTTACTGCTACAAAGTCATGCCCTTTGGCCTAAAAAATGCAAGGGCAATTTATCAGCGGGCAATAACTAGCATCTTCCACGACTTAATGCACACCATCATGGAAGACTATGTCGACGACATTCTGGTCAAGTCGAAGACCAAGCCTGATCATCTCACCAACCTGATAACTATTTTCAAAAGACTAGGCTTTATGGTAAGCCAAAGAAGCATTGAGTTGGACCCGTCCAAAATACGAGCCATCACTAAAATGCCCTCTCCCTGGACCATCAGAGAAATTCGTGGGTTGTAAGGTCGCATACAAGCCATAAGGCATTTCATCTCACGACTAGCAGACAAGTGCGCACCGTTTAATAGACTACTCAAGAAAGATACCTCATTCATATGGGATAATGAGTACTAAGAAGCGTTTGATCAAATCAATGAGTACCTCACCAAACCTCCCATCCTTAGTTCTCCTAGTCTAGACAAACCCCTATTCCTATACATATCGATGAGAGACAAGACCATAGGGGCAATGTTAGGACAATACGATGACTATGGAAAAGAATAAATGATGTACTACATCAGCAAGACTATGGTGGACTATGAGACAAGACACACGGATGTGGAGAAGGGGCATGCAGAAGTTTAAGACACTTTGTCTTATCTCATTCAGTCAAGTTAATCTCAAAGATAGATGAAATCAAGTACCTATTGGAGAGACCAGTCATTAATGGACATTTGACAAAGTGGAGAATGCTATTAAGCGAGTTCGAAATTGAATATTTTACTAAAAAATTGGTCAAAGGACAAGCCATTGCTGACCACTTGGTCGAAGACACACTGCCAGATAACACTCCCATCAACACGGATCTCCTTGATAAAAACCTCTTCATAATTGAGGACTCAATCTGGAAGCTATACTTTGACAGTGCAAGAAACAAATACGGGTCAGGTATAGGAATCATACTATGCTCACCCGGGAAGATTTTAATGCCAACAACCATCAGATTAAATTTCCCATGTACCAATAACGTTGCTGAATACGAAGCCTTGATAACTGGGATCAAGAACGTCGTGAGAATAAAAATCCAACAAATATGAGTGATTGGTAACTCCTTACTTGTCATAAACCAAGTTCAAGGGATTTGGAAGCTGAAAGAAGAAAAGCTCAAGCCCTATCAAGAAAAGGTGGAAAAGATGATCTCATATTTCAAGAAAATCACCTTTCAGCATGTAACTAGGGAAAATAATCGGCTCGCCGACGCCCTTGTGACCCTTGCTTCAATGGTTGATATTCCTCCATAAATCACACGCTATCATTCTATATCAGGAACAAACATGATCCTTCCCCACTAAGGATCGAATAAGAAATAGAGCAAGAAAATGAGAATGATGGGGAATCTCTCGTGGCTTCAAATGCACTAGTTAAGACAAAACCATGGTTCCACGATGTTATGTCCTTGCCGAAAGATGGGTTATACCCTGAAGAAGCCACTAAAAAGGATAAAGAAGCGCTTCGAAGGTTTTCTATGGGATTCTTAGTAAGAGGTGATCTCCTGTTCAAAAAGTCCTTCGATGGCATCATTCTACAGTGACTTGAGCAGCCATAAATCGACTAAGTATTTTTAGAGTTACACGATGAAGGAGGTCATTCTAGCGTAGCCGCCTTAGCTTAGAAAATCAGGTGCCAAGGCTATTACTAGACCACCATGGCTGAAGATTGTTGGAGGTTTGTAAAGAGGTGTCCCAAATGTCAGCTTTATGGAGACCTCATCGATGCACCGTCTGTACCACTCAACTCAAGACCACCTGTATCGCCTTTTCCATGTGGGGTCTTCATATTTTCGGAATGATCTCACCGAAAGCCTTAAACGGCCACCGTTTTATATTAACGGCTACAAAGTACTTCACCAAATGGATAGAAGCCGCAACATTTGTCAAAATTGATTGACAATATGTTGCCCGTTTCATAAAGAACAATATTGTATTCAGATTCGATATTCCTGGGTCAATCATTACTGACAATGGATCCAATCTCAAAAATGAAAAGGTCTCTAAGGTGTGCAAAAAGTTTGGAAAAAAGCAAAAATTCTCTACACCTTACTACCCTCAAGGAAATGGACAAGCAGAAGCTGCAAACAAAAGACTTCTTATAATTATAGACAAAATAATAGAAAGTGACAAAGATTGGCACGCCAAGCTAAATGACACGCTATTGACCCATCGGACAACTGAGAAGACTCCTACTAGCATGACCCCGTACTCATTGGTGTATGGTATAGAGGCAGTGTTACTCATTGAAATTGAGATACCGTTTTTCTGAGTGCTTATTCATAAAGATTCAGATGAGGAGCAAAAGATCAAAGCATGAATCGCTGTCCTCTTTAATTTGGATGAAAGACGACTACGAGCAACACAAAATATTGTTGCTTACTAGAGTATAATCGAGAGGGCGTACCAAAGTAAAGTTGTTCTTCGACAGTTCAAGGAAGGGGACATGGTACTCAAGAAAATCTTCCACACTCCTGCAAACCCACACCCTTTAGGGAAGTTCAAACCTAATTGGGAGGGGCCATTCGTGGCCACTCGAGTGCACAGAGGCAATTCTTACAAAATCAAGAATCAAGAGGCGTGCAAGCTCAACGACCCCATCAATGCGATGTATCTCAGAAAATACTACCCGTAACGGGCCCAAAAGAGTGGTGAAAACCTGAAAAGGCATCACAGAAAAAACTCCAAAAAGGAGCTTCTGATTAAAAAACACTCAAGTACAAACAAGTACTTGCAAGTTCCAATAATACAGCACAAGCAGATCCTGAGGACGAAGACTCCTCCTAAACCCTGCAGGTTCCCAACAGAACCAACTCAGAAAGATGCGGGAGCCGGATATGAATGGAAGACCAAAGTGAGTTCGATTAATCCTGGAAGAACATCGGGACCTTTCCAAGATGGAAGCTCAACAAGAATCCAGAGAACTCTTCATGGAACCGCAAGTACAGGATGAAAGCTCTAAAGGTAAAAGGACAACTTTGAGACTTATGAGTTCTCACGATCCCACAAGGAAATCCTTTCATCATCTTTGAGTAAAATATAATAAAGAAAATGACCACTAAAGCTGCCACAGGTGGTAAAACTGTAAGGCTCGTCCCTTTTAAAAGTGCTTTTTCAATCTGATTGTTAAAACCCTTCAGTTCTAAAACCCTTTTAGAAATGACTTCCTCCATCACTACAAGAGGTTAAACTGTTAGTCGGTCGTGCCTTGTTCTCGAAACCAACTCCTACACTTGTTATGAAGGCTTGAAACTAGCCAGGCACTCTATAGTTGTATGAGTATAACTACCAACTACCACATATCGAAGATGGGTGAACCTCGCCAATGAGGATATTGGCTAGTATGGGAGTGTTTTTCTCTCGACTGAATCCCCTGACGCAAAATGAAGCAAGCTCATCCCCGTGTGTGCATACGATGTCCCAAAATCCAATTCGAAAAACTTCAAACTCGTGCGACGTTAAGGAGCCGAGATAGGAAAAATGTCAAACTTGTGCGACGTTAAAGAGCCGAGACATGAAAAACGTCAAACTTGTGTGACGTAAAATAGCTGAGACAGATATCGTCTATCCATGTATGACGTGAAAGGTCGGGTGTATTCAGGGCACAATCACCCTGTTTAATGGAAAGACGTCAAACTCGAGCGACTTAAAAGAGCCGAGACAGATACCATCTAGTCCCATATGACGTGAAAGGTCGGGTGTATCTAGGGCACAACCACCATGTTTCAATGGAGAAACATCAAAATTGTGCGACGTAAAGGAGCCGAGGCAGGTACCGTCTATTCCTGTATGACGTGAAAAGTCGGGTGTATCTAGGGCACAACCACCCTATTCGATGGAAAAATATCAAACTCATGCCATGTAAAAGAGTCGAGGCAGGTACCGTCTATCCCCGTATAACATGAAAGGTCGGGTGTATCCAGGGCACAACCACCCTGTTCGATGGAAAAACGTCAAACTCGTGCGATGTAAAAGAGCCGAGGCAGCTACCGTCTAGCCCCGTATGACGTAAAAAGGTCGGGTGTATCCAGGGCACAATGTTCGATGGATTTCGTCAATCCCCAGTGACGTAAAAGGGTCGGGTGTATGGTCCATTGCTGTATGACGCTAAACTGCTTAGAGGGCTATATGCAGGAGTTAAAAATGCTAGCCAACCTTGTTTTTTGAAATATCTTTATCTTTTCAAAATTTTCACTATATGTCTTGTGTTTTCCAAAAACTGTAATTTCTTTATTAAAATCGTAACATATCCTTACTCCGGGTTCTATTTCAAATCTCCTCCTAATTTCAAAAAAAATTCTAAAAATGTCTTAAAAAAATGAAGGAGTTTGGACACCCGTATATGATGATTACCGCGTTGCTGCCTCGTCTCTCACTTCGGATTCGCCAGACATGTCTCTTCCTATATAAATCCTTTTCCTATAGACGGCCTTAGGAAACCTTAAGTAGATAAAAGAAAATGCTAGGGTTAAAAATTAAAACTACAAAAACCCCTGAAGTTAAGTGGCATGGCAAGAAAATCCAACTGGAGTTTCAAGCTTGTGTAACTCACCGACATCTCACGTTGAAAACCCTTGGAGGAAAAAAGCCCTAGGTGGGTGAGCTCGATAAATGCAATGACTTGGAGGGATAGTTGGTGTGCCCCTTGACCACGGACCTCAGGAAGAAATTTAAAATGTTTACTTTATCTTTGACATTCGCCTGCCCCTTGAAGGGCAACAAACACTAAAGTGTCTATTTTTTTGCCACTCACATGTCCCTCGAAGGACAGGAGCGCCAAATAGGGCCTACTATAGACATCACATTTTAAATCTGGCAAATTCTATGGTTTTCTGAACCTTTAGGTCTATATTATCCTAGTATACCCAATTTAATTATCTCAAAACTACCCAAATCCTATTCCAATTTGAAGTAGAGCCCAAGAGCTTTCCAACGGTCCAAGAATCGCTTGAATTGGACCTACAAATAAAAATATATAACAAATGACAATTTAGTCCTTGTTAGACCCAACTGCCGAGCCGTGAGCAGGGTTGTAATGGGTCCGATAGGCCCAGATGGGGGTTGATGATGTAGTCAATACATCTGATGATGCAGTAAACGCATCGTCTTTAATTAGATAAGGTTGAAACTTCAAGATAAATCCAAAAAATTCTGAAAAAACTCCAAAAAATTTAGAAAAAATCACCAATTAACACTTATAAATACCCCATCTCCCTAACCCAAAAGGAGAGAGAAAAAGAGACCAAAAAAACCTTAGAAATTTCCAAAATTAGGAAAATTACCCAAAAATACCAAAAATAGAAAACCCCTTAGAAAATACCGAAAAATTTAGGAAAAATCCCCAAAAATCCCAAAAAATTAGAAAAAATCTTAGAATTCATATTCAACCTTTGGAGATCACAAAACCATTAGAAAATTAAGGAAATTTTCCTCCAGACCCTAAGAAAGACCGACTGTTTTAGAAAAATCTCTAGATTAAAAACCCTATAGAAGATAGAAACCCTAGCCTCTTGAAGTCCTATCCCCGAAGACTGAGAAAACCTAGACTTGGACACAAAAACTCTAGATCAAAACTAGAATTAGGGAACAACAACCCTAGATCTAACCCTTTACATCAAATATCTGCTTGTCAACATCCGAATCAGAGAAGCAAAGAGGACCGGTTCTGATCTGGGCGAGCCCTCGAAGGCTCGAGAATCCCGGGCCATCCGGCCCATTTTGGTATTATTTCTTCATCTATCTTTATTCTTCTTTTTACTGTTTTGCTTCTTTTATTTATTTGTGATTTGTTAACTTGTCGTAAAAATCATATTTTAATGCTCTGGATTATGCTGGCTCTACCACAGATCTGAGAGTAGATCTGTTCGTTTTCGGGCAAATCTGGCCTCATATCTGAATTTGATCTGTCCCACTTTCTCTACCACTTTATTTACATCTTTTTAATTAGTTTAAGGTGTTAAAATTCGAGAGATCTTCATTGGAAGATCTGTCAGATTTTCATCGTAAACAACATACTTTACATTTTTCTTTAGTTAATTTATCGCAATTAAAAATCAATCATAATTTAACCAAAGATTTAATAGAAGAATAATTGAGATGTCCTAATATACCATGTCACACATTATAAGAAGTCACAATATAAATAAATGACTTATTCATTTCATTAATTAGATCAAACTTGAACATCTCGTCACATGAGTATCCCTTACCAACAAATATACCATTTTTTGTCATGATGAGTTTATTAGACCCAATGACTATTTTAAGGCCCTTTTTATTCAAGATACATCTCCAGGAAAGGTTTCTTTTCATATCTAGTACATAATACACATTTTCTAAGGTGAGTACCTTGCCCGAACTAAACTTTAGTTCCACCGTACCATGTCCAAGCATATTTATCATAGCTTGGGTTCCAAGGTGAACCGAATTACCGTCACCTACTGGTTCAAAAGTCTTAAACATGTCTCAATTGTTAGATACATGAATGGTAGTACCAGTATCAACCCACTAGCTATGGATACATGAATGGTAGCACCAGTATCAACCCACTAGCCATGGTTTTTATCAATTATGTTTACTTCGGTGACCATTACTACAAAACTTTCATCAGTGATCAAGTTCATTTGGTCTCTAGGCATTTTGAGCCCTTTTCGGTGTCGACACTCTCCTGAATAGTGTCCCAGTTTTTCACATACATAACAAGTGGTTTTCTTTTAATTTTTGTTGGCAATAGACTTTTGGTCCTTATAATTTTCATTATGGACCTTAAGAAAGAAGTGCTTCTTGTTATATGGAGCACTTGATTTTTGCTCAACAACTTTTGCCTCAAAGTGAAAATTAATTGATTCATTTTTCTTTTCCCTAAGTCTATTATCTTCTTCAATTCGAAGAGATCTTTGAAGTTAACAAAATCAAAATCAATTTTCTTGTGTTTTATCTTCTTTTAGTACTCTTTCTAAGATGGGGGTAGCTTATGAATTATGATGCCTACTAGAAAAAACTCATCCAAGGAAATTCCACATTCTTTACATTGACTATAAGCTGCAACTCATATACTTGAGAGAGAATATGATTTTTTTCAGTGAATTTAAAATCTAAAAAAGTTAGAGATCAGGAATCTTCGGTTACAAGACTCTTCTGTAAAATCGTTTTGAAGTTCCGCCCATTGAATCGTTTGAGTCGTGTAAAATCATAGTTCAAGACTTTCAAAGAAGTCATGGCAATATCTTTTCTTTCACCCATAATATAGTCTTGAATTGTTGAAAGTTTTGTGGGTGAAATGGGGATAGAAAATGGTATGATTTCAAAAATAGGAGCTCGAACTCTTCTTGTTTTTGGGCACACAGAAGCGTTGTCTCAAGACCATATTTGGCCCCCTTCGATACTATATTTGATGTGCATAAGAAAGTCAATTCGTCTTGGGGATATAGGAAATCAAAGAAATCTTTTTCAATGTTCCTTAGTTCTATGCACCCGAGCTTGGAACCCACACACCAGACACCACAGTCCTGACCTATTAGAGAGAGAAAAAGAGAAAAATCTAGTAGAGAGAGATAAGCCCACTGTTGTACTTGTTGGAATTGCAGAGAAATGTATATTTGAGAGGCTCAGAAGTGTGCCCTAAATCACTAACTCGTATGGGTAAGAAGGCCTTATTATAGAGCTCGTATGGGTAGGAATGCCTTATTATAGACCACCAAGAGGCTGTCCATTTAGTATTGTGGTGGTTATATGCACCACCCAACAACTACAAGTGACATGCACTTGCACATTTAGTGTATTGGTGGTTACATGCACCACCAACAACTACAAGTTACAATGTTGTTACTGGTGCACCATCAAGTGCCCTTGCGCCCTCGCTCTCATGCACACACATCGCATTTCGCGTGCTCCGTACATGCACTTTCTCTCTTCCTTGTACTAAGAGTATATTGCATGAGAATACATGCTCTTAAATACAACTCAAAAAACTCTTTCTTCTTCAATGTGGGACTCATACCCACATCTTTCTCTCTCTACAAACAATTTAGGAAAGAATGATAAAACCATATTGTTGTTCTGAAATATACTTAAGCATTTTTCAAATAAAAAATACTGACAATTGATGCATTTAGCCTATGTTAGAATTGAGGTATGTACAGGCTGCCTTCTCACCTGGGTAGTGGCATGCCAATATGCAATACATTACATATACGACAGTAAATATTACCAAGAACTCCTCGTCTTAGGGGTCCATATATGAGATAAGACTATCGTTCATTTAAGATCATTCTAATAGTAGACAAATAATTAAACAACTATATTCAACATTAGAGAGATAGAATGGGACTGATACTTGAAGTGCCAAATTCTTTTATTATTATTATTATTATTATTTGGATTTTCTCAATGCGTTTGAAACTTGAAGCATCAAAACTAGGTTTTTAAAAGAAAAAATAGGGTCAATTATTCGAACCCACTTTTTTTTAAGCAGCTGCCTTTTTTAAGCAAAACTACAAGATATTATACTCCAAAAAAAGTATAATGTTCATTTACTCCTTGGGTTAAACCCCATGTAGGATTAATTTTAGGACCCTAAATTTTGGAGATATGGCTCTTATATTAGCCTTAATAAAAAAAAATCATAATTTCACCCTCTATGAAAAAAATAGTCTTTCAAGATGGAATATAAAAATTCCAATTTTTAGAGGGTAAGATCTAAGTGTTAGAAAACTCAAATTTCAAATTTTTTCGTTTGACAATAATCATCTAATCATTCTTAGGTGGTTCCCAAAACCTCAAATTTAGAAAATCCTCCTAAGTAAATCTTCTGTCCGAGGGAGTAAATGTGAACTATGCACCCGACATAGTATAGTATACATGCCCTTAAACAATAGTATGGATACCTGGAAATATATTATTTGTAAAATATATTACAGGCGTAATACATTACCTGCAGATGGATTGCCACTGTTTGGGTAGTATTTAGATTCAACCTGGGAAGTACATTGCTACTAGTGTTCGCAAAATCGAACTGGAGTGGTTAACAGGTCAAGAGGCTCGGAGCGGTTTGAACCGGAATCGGACTAACCAGGACGATTAACCGGACTAACCAATCAAGTAGATTTTTTTTTTATAACTGGCCTAGTTAGTCCGATACCAGTTAGTCCGGTTAAGTGTATACTATCATATCACGTACATATATCTTACAAAAAAAAAACTGAAACAACTTTTTATATAAATTAATATTTGAATACAATGGAGATATGCAATACAATTTATAATTTGACATTAATTCAATTAATGAAGTTACAAAGTTCAACTAACAATGCTAGTAGTAATGAGAGTGGCGAGGGGGATCATGGTACCCATTTCCTTGTTACAAAAATTACATCGAACTCTTCTTTTATCATTCACTTTTGTGCCATACTGCCACGTCACATCTCCCCTCCTCATCTTATTATTTTCTTGTAAATTTTTCTGAACATAAAAGTTCATTAAAAAATATATTTATTTGAGACATTTTTGCCTCAATATTTTACCCAATCAAGATGCTCTTTTCATTTTCGATGACCCCAAAACGAAATAAAGCGTTACAAATTGATCCATTCCTCTTTGGATAATGCAACTCAAGGTAATTAAGCATCCAAGTAAACACACAAAAGAAATAAACAAATAAATGAAGTGCAAACAAAATTTCATTTTTAAAATTAAAACATTTGCAACAAAGATTTATATCTACTTCTTTATGGGCCATAGAAGACCATAAAAAAAAAAGTAAGCTATGGATGACGTAACAATATATGCTTCTATAATGTTTTAATGTTGTTTTAATATTGATGTTGAAAAAAGTTGTTTTAATTTAGAATTGGGTTTGAGAGCATATTTTTTTTATAGCATGATAATGTTCCCAGTTTTTCGAAAGGTTGTAAGTCAAGGTAGTAAGAGAGAGCACCTCATTTACTCAGTAACTTGGTTATCAAATGCATGGTGTGGGTCACGGTGTTAAGTGCTGCTTCAAATGGCTAAATCGCATATTTTAAAAAAATATGGCCAAATCGATTTTCAAATGGCCAAATCTCAAATAGTCAAACCTCATTTACTCAGTGACCTTTTGAGTTGGGTTTTAACATGAAAAAAAATGTATATATATAAGATGGCAACTTTAAAATGTAGAATTAAGATGCATATTTAAAAAAAAACAGGTTAATTTTTTATCCATTTCAAATGTGGAAACATGAGAGATGAGTAAAACACTTTTTAGTTTCTACCTCTTTTCTTCATAGAGGCTAGTAAACAGATTTTAAGAGTATGAAGTTGCAATATATGATAGATAACTTGTAACAAATAAAAAAATAAATTAGTATAAAATGTCACAACCAAACAAAAAGTTGAGAACAACGACAACCGATACACCAACAGTCAGTTATCAAATATTTCGTCAAAATGAAAAAGTGCACAATAATCCCATAAACCAGCAATACATGAACAAAAAAATAGGATTGAGGAGCAAAAAAATGATGCACAGTTATAGGAATGAGGAGCAATGAGACCTTGAATCGATAGGAATTAAGGAGCAAAACAAAATCAGTATACAAACAAACAAATAAATAAATAGTTAGAGAAAAATGATGAAACACTACCGATCATCTATGAAAAAGAAAAGCAAAGTTGGCCATTGATAGATTATTCCCCTAAATTATCATGACCATGAATCAATAAATAGCCTTCATAACCAGAAAATAATCATCTCGACAACAAAGATATTCAAGATATTAACTTGTTTTGCCACAGAATTTGTACTTTTCGCATACATGAAACTTAAAATGTAGAATTAAGATGAAAAAAAATTATATAAGATTGCAATTTTAACATGTAAAACATATTTTTATAAAAAAAATACACAACATAAAAAACAATCCAACAAGCTCACCAAAACTATATAACATTAAAAGCAAGAAATTTTTTTTTCTCTTATTCATCACAAAAAACATAATTTTATATAAAAAATATAACATTAAAAATAATCCAACAAGCTCATCAAAAATATATAACATTAAAAAGAAAGAAATATTTTTTTCTCATATTCATCACAAAAAAACATATTTTTGTAAAGAAAATATACAACATTAAAAACAATCCAACAAGCTCATCAACAATATATAAAATTAAAACGAAAGAATATATATTTTTTCTCATATTCATCACAAAAAACATATTTTTATATAAATATATATAACATTAGAAACAATCCAATAAGCTCATAAAAAATACATAACATTAAAAAAAAAGAAATATTTTGTTCTCATATTCTTCACAAAAAAACATATTTTTGTAAAAAAAATATACAACATTAAAAACAATCCAAGAAGCTCACCAAAAATATATAAAATTAAAAAGAAAGAATTTTTTTCTCATAATCATCACAAATATAATATTTTTATAAAAACAAAATGTAATTTTATTAAAAAACAAATTTTTTTAAGAATCCTTAAATTGACCCAAAGAACACATAAATTTGAGAGTCAAAATCAACCCCAAATCTTTCATTTTTTGAACAAATTGACATGGGGATATGATAGATACTTCAATTAAGATTCAAATGCCCCAAATTTCATGAAGATCCATTAACTATTGAGATCTTTTTTCAAAAAATTGCGAATATTGCACTTCACAAAATTTTCAAAACAAAAACACAACAAAAAAAGTTTCATATAAATAAATTTACTCAATGATAAATTAAAATACCTAATGTATCCGATTGATGAAGCCTTGATGATCAAACTTCACTGATCAATTCTAAAACAAACGATCAATACATTGATCAAAAATCAATTTTTTTTCATCGAATACAGTTCTTCGCTGCTACTCACTTTCGGCCGAAATCAACCTCAAATATTCATTTTTTTCGACAAATCGAAACAGGTAAAAGTTTAAGCCTTCAATAATGCATCAAAGCCCTCCATTTTCATGCATATTCATGGGGTATTGAAGCTCAGATTGATAAAATGGAGGAAATTTCATAGTTTCAGAAATCCGCCATTTTCAATCCACCAAAAAATTGTTCTTTTTCGATTTTGATTCAATAACAGTTATTTATAGAAAATTTCAGGTGTATAAGTGTAATAATTGATTGAAAAAATAAAAAAAAGTCAGAAATTGGAATAAAAAAAGGCTACAAAATTTGATTCATGGTTTCTGTTACAAATAATGGCCGCTGTGTCAAATAATGGCCATTGTTTGAGATTATACCGTTTTTTACATTATTTCGAGTGTTATATCGATAAACTGGACCGGTTAGCAAAACCTAGCCTGTTTTGAATGAAATCCGCCGATTCGACCATAAACCAGTCAGTTTTAGTACCAATTTTTTTGGAGAGACCGTGATATCCATTACTACCACAAAACTGGCCTTAATTGGAGTCGGTACCTTGCCGGTACCGATGTAACCGGCCGTTTCGGTTCGGACTGGCTGGATTTGCGACCACTGATTGCTATTGTTTGGCTATGTCTGGAAGAAATATGGAAATGCATTATCAACATTTTATCAGTAGTTGCCTATAAACTATCATTTCTCTTTTTCTGTCACAAAATTCCACTAAAATTTGGAATTAAAATATCATCACACGATTCCAAAAATATTTTCTAGTAATATCATCATCAACATTCTAGAAAGAGAGAGAGAAATAAATGTATTAATAATCACCATTCCAAAGATAGAGAGTGTGCAAAGTATTGATCTTAATCATCACCATTTTAAAGAGAGAATGAGAACGTGAAATAAAATTATCATTGTTCTAATAAAATTTACTAATATTATCATAGATATAGAAACTAATAGAGAAGTTCATAATCCATCCACCAAAAGGGAGAGATATAATGTATGTGTGTGTTAGAGAGTAGACATAGTAATTCGATAACAAAAATTTCCAAGTCCAAAAACCATCTCGGTATTTGTTAACACCAAAGTATCTACTCTTCACACCCTGTTTTTTGTTGGCTTTATACCCAAAACATGGGTGAGAGTAGAATCCTTATTAATATGTAGTTTAAACTTTATAATTGCATTAGGCACAAGAATTAGCCACACCTTTTGTATGCCTTTGTGTCTTGACTTGGAATCACATGTTTTCAAGAAGTTAACACTTTGGAATAACATACTTTTATTATGATAAGCCATCATATTTTTTATGTTTTCTTTTCTTGTGCTAAAGGCTTTCGATTATCTCTCGCTAGAAAACTTCCATATGCAAATTCAAAAGACAAAAAAAGTTCGAAAATTTTTAGCTAATAACCTAGAAGGCTTTATGACTAAATGAGATGCATTGGAGGAGAAATTATGTTGGGTATTGGAGGAGATTGAAGAGATAATTTAATCTAAAAAAGTTCTGAAAAAAAAAACAATTTAAGCACACTGATTTGGTGATTCTATGTGAGTGAACTTTAGTACTTCGAATTTATCAGCAAACAATAGCAGAAAAAAAAAAACTCACTGATATGGGGTTTATTAGCAAGAATAGCAGCAAAAACAAAAATGATCTTGATTCATAGAGAAGAGAACCCAAATCCGCCATGTCATACAAGTTATATATATTTCCAGATATCCAAAATTTATAAACGATGAGTGGACAACAAAATGACACACAAACAACATCCAACATAGATAAAATAAATAGAAAAAAAAAAAATTTGAAGCACATTCACAAAGGAATAAGCAAGTATAGTACGAATAAAAACACAGATTTGGGAAGCAAAAATCACCGAAAGAGCGCAATACATTTTTCACCCTGTAATGATTTCTTAATTTTTTTAGAAAATCTCGAGTAATCTTTTTTTATTTTCTTACTATTAAAGTCCTAAGTAAAATGTAATATTTTATCTATTGTCTTATAATAGATTTGCAGGTATCCAAACAGCTCACTTTTTCTAAGTAAGTGTATGTATACTATGCTCCTATGGGAGCATTCCGCATGCTTACTCGTTTGACTAAATTTCAAACGAAGGCTTTTAATTGTTTGTGGATGCCATCTCTTTAATCTTGCTAGCAATCTTAATAAAGATTTTTTAAATGCCCTCATTATGTGCCTTGAAACTTGCATCTTAAGATTGAATAGAGACCTTCCAAACTTTTGGATGATCAATACGAGTGTTCAAGAGCTCAAATTCTAGATTTCCTTTTTTTTACCTTTTTAATGATCAAGTTATTTTCAAGTGACCTTAAGTTTCATACCCAAAACATCATGCTAAGCACTTTTGCCTAAGGGAACTAGTTTGCCTTCTGAGCATAATATACATGCACTTTAAATAAAAAAGGTGGGTTTGACATTTAAAATGCTGAATCATCGCTATACTTAAAAATATTGGCCTTCTCACTTCAAGTGTGGTACCGGTGCTTTTACTTGGAGATGTTAGTATTATAAATCTTATGATGGTTTAAAAATTTATTTTTATCTCTAGTTTTGAAATTTAAAATTTTAAAAAGATACACATTGAGGAGATCTATAAATACGTGAAAATTTTTAAAATAGATGGTCTAGAGACCTTATTACAAGATGCACTATTTTTAGGAGTTGAAATCTTTATGTTTTTTGTATCCACATAACTTGAGGTCAAGATGATCAATTGAAGGGTTCTTACATGTCAAAAGACTCTTTTGTAGAGGATTTTTAGGTGCACTCTACAACAGTATAAGGTTAAAATTTGGTATATATCGGAGGAACACAATCTCAGATTTTTTCAAACTAAAGCTTCGAGGAGAGAAAATTTATTGAGAAAAATCATTCATCATGTTCGTGATCTAGCTGACTTAAGCTTTGGTAGCACCAACTGCCATCACAAGCTCTCATATCATAGATGGAGCATTTTCCATATTTATTGTGAAGCCAACTTGTAGCAGATTCACTTGTCGAAAAGAGGATATCTCTCTCTGCCGTTACAGTTTGGCATTCTAGACCGTCGGATTTCATTTCTTTCTTTACTTTATTATTTAACTCAATTGTGCTATGATAGAGTTGTAATCCTGTGATTTGTATCTTCTTTAGCTTAATGAAAAAATGAGTAGGGGCCTTCTCCCCCACTGACTTGCCCAAAAAAAACATTACGACCTTATATAATTTTTTTCATTACATGAAATCTTCAATAAGTTTCCCAAAAAGGAACAACTCAAACTCAAGAAAAAAAAAATCAACAAATTAAAAAGAATTGAACTTTAAAATAGAGTGAGAGAGAGAGGTGAAGTGTGTGGTACTGTAGTACCATAGTGTAGGAGTGCAGATGGTGTTAAAAGGTCATATAAGGCTGTACAGTAAAGTACCGTGCATCTAACTGTCCAAGTCTAACATCATTGATTCCATATGTAAGCGTGCTTGTACCTTACATGAGAAAGTGGCTCCTACCAAGTGAAACAGTCCTTTCATGATGCAAGCACATATGCATTGGGCAATATCATTAGGAAAAAACTTATATTGAGCCGAGGCTCTAAACAATAAAATTATAATGTACTTCAAAAATTTCACTATAAGAGGTCATTTTGAAGTCCAAATATCTTTAAATTAATCATCTCGACATCAAGATGCATTGACATTAGAAAAAAATGGATTTCAAGTTTTGAAAATAGTGCATCTTGTAATGCATTTTGGACCATCAATTTTCACGATTTTCAAGTTTTCATATATATGCTCGATTTACACTATTTTTAATGCTTTAAAATTTATAATTAGAGATGAAAATATATTTTAAGGCTATCACAAAGATTTTCAATATTAAAACCACATTTCTCAACACTATTTGAAGGTGTGCTCTACTTTGATATTTACAGCTTCAGCTCACCCCACTTCTATATATACCATCCCCTTAAAAGGTTTCAATAAGTAATAATTTTAATAGGATATTTGGTCATCCTCAAGAGAGAAAGAAAGACTAAGGTTTCAATAAGTCATAATATTGATAGGATATTTGGTCCTCCTCAAGAGAGAGAGAAAAAGACTGTTTACAAAAAAACAGAAGGAAATAGCTTGGGTCAAGACAGTAAAGGTTAGGTTTTCATTGCCCAATTCCATTTCCATGTAAAAAAACTGAAAAGAAAAAAGGGAGACTGTTAAAAAATAAAAAAAAGATTTCATACTTCAACAAATAATTTTTGATTTGAAGTTTAGGATATTTTAGGTTAAAAAAAAGTTTATATAAGGATGCTACCTTATAATGTAGAACTACATATGCCCCTAAATAATCCATCAGAAAAGGTAGTTTTAATGCTGAAAAACCTTTTAATTGATCATCTCGATATCGAGATGTACGACTATGAAAAATAAAAAAAAATTTAAGTCTAAAAAATAGTACATTTTACAACATATTATCTACACTATCCATTTTCAAGATTTTCATATGTTTATAGATCTATTGATTTTAATCATTTTTAAAATTTAAATTTTATAATTAAATATAAAAATAAAATTTAAAATAATTTTAAAAATATTTTACATCAAAATTATATACTGGGATAAAATTTGAAGGTGCACAAGGATGCATCCGCGTGCCAACTGCACCTTCTAGGTTATGCTATGGGAGTGAGTCACTAAATACTGTAGGCCCTAATCGATGCACATGTCAGCATGGAAGGCGGAGAAGGGACACATGGGTTGTGATGGGAGTTACAATGATGATTGCTTACTTTAGGACAACAATGGAGTACCCCTCAGCAATGGACAATGGTTCGATAGGGCTGCACCCTAATCAAAATAAGTAAAGCCTCGGTCCTTATGACTCATCAAAAATTGCAACTCAAGTGTTGAAAAAACCTTGAAATCGACTCTCTCAACTTCGACTATTATGTTTGTAAATATATATAT
>NW_006499883.1:1746866-1792535 GCF_000471905.2 Amborella trichopoda | reverse complement strand
ATATATATATTAAGATTTTAAGTTTTAAAATTAATGTATATTACAATAAATTATCTAATTTGCCTTAAAAATAATGTACTTTTTTTAGTTTCAAAGTACTATTGTTTTTGCGGGTGTTGGAAATTGATTTAAGAACCATTATGAATATTTTTTATACCAAAAATGCTTTCTTGATGAGGATTTAATGTGAGGTTTTATTTTGTTTTCATAAAACCTAGGTCCTATAAAAACATAGTTGCCTCCGGTGCTTATTTGAAAGCCTTTGCTCCACTCTGCATATTTTAAAGGAAAATGTTTATACAAGGACGAGGCCCTAGACAATCAAATTGAGGCACACCTTTCATATTCATAAAAAGAGGTTGTTTCGATGTTGAAAAACCTTCAATTCGATCATCTCAACCTCAAAATTTATAGATATTAAAAAAATTGATTTCTAGTCTTGAAAATAGTAAATCTTGTAATGTATTCGGTCAATTTTTAAGTTTTTTAAGTATTTATAAATCTGCTCAATCTACACTATTTTTTAATATTTAAATTTTATAATTAGAGATGAAACTAAATTTTCAGGTCACCATAAAAATTTATGATACTAAAACAACTTATTTCAATACTATTTAAATGTGCGCCTTACTTTCATTGTTAGGACCTCAACCTTATACAAACCTCACCCTATTTTAAAAGGGAAAAGTTTATATAGAGCCAAGGCTTTTAAACAATCAAATTTGAGTCTACTTCAAAAATTTCACTAGAAGAGCTTGTTTTGTTGTTCAAATTTCTTCAAATTGATCATCTCGACATCAAGAAGCATAGACATAAAAAATAAAAAAAAAATTCAAGTTTTAAAAATAGTGTATATTGTAACGCATTTTTGAACCGTCAATTTTTAAGATTTTGAAGTTCTATCTATCTATACTATTTTTTAAGCTTTAAACTTTATAAATAAATATAAAAAAACCCCGATCCCGCTACATTCTCGCACATAAAACCCCTCTCACGCTCACTCTCCCCTCAATTCCCCACTCTCTCTCCTACTCTCTTTCTCTCTCTCTAGACACACTCTTTCTCACAACATGGTTTCCAAAGTGCACCACCAAGGGAGAACGAAGAGGGCTGTAGCAACCCTTTAGACCACCACTACCACCACCACCACCACCACCACCGCCACCAACAACAACAACAAAAGGAGGAGGCATTGACGAGCAAAGAGAAAATCATGAGGAGAAAATTGTGTCGATTTAAGCGCAGTAGTGTCACCGAGGAAGACGACGCCATCATCTCTGCAATTCTCCTCCTCGCTTCCGTTGTCTGTAACCCTTAGCTGATTCGCTTCTTTTGCATCTCCAATGTGCTTATAAGCTTAGAATTTAGCACCACTCCCCTTCCCCTCTAACTTATTCTGCTCTGTAATTCGTTTCTTTTGGGTTGTGTTCTGGTGTGATTTTTGTTTGAAACAAATTTATGTCTTGGATTTTTTTGTCCCAAACATGCTGTGTGTGTATGCGGAGAGCAGTGTCCGCAAAGTCTGCTACTCGCCTGAGTTACTCGGGCTCGGGTCCTCTTCGAGCCCGAGTTGTCCAAGTTGGGCCCAACTCGGGGATATTAATTTTTTTTTTAAATCCTAGAAAATAGTTTTTTTTTGGAATATGTTTCTTTTTTTTTGTGTTTTCTATCATCTTCGCAAAGCTTGGAAAGTGATTTGGCAATAAATATTTATTTTTATATTTTTTTATTTTTTCTGGATTATTTCAAAAATACCCCCAATAAAAACTTATTTTTTAAAATATATTTTTTTACCATTTGTTAACCTTATTTTGATGTGTATTGTTTAATTTTACCTTAAATATATATTTCCCGTTTATTATTTTTTTGGATTTTTTTTTAAAATTTAACTATTTTTTTTAGCTACAGTACTAGACACAACTCGGGCGGAGTTACTCGGACTCAATCCAAGTACTTGGATGGGTCATAGGCAAGTACTCGGCCCGAATGGTGGGTTCCAACACCACCGGTAGAGAGACCAAATGAGAGAGAAATGGTCAAGTTTGCTACGAAACCAAATGGATGTTTGAGAGAGAGATGCCAAATGAGAGGCATGGTTTTGTTAGCAAATGGAAGAGAGAGTTTGTTAGCAAATGGAAGAGAGAGAGACTATATTGCTTTGTATAATTAAGTGGAGAATATAGGCCCCAATTTTTTTAAAAGAAAAAGTTTGTGTGATATTATAATTTTCATATCTAGAATTACGGATGCACCTAAAAAATCTATCATTTTAATGTTGAAAACCTTCTAATTAATCATAACTATATGAATATGAAAATAAAACAAAATTTTTATTTAAAATTGCAACCTTATAGAAACCACATCCTTTTTTAAATGGTTAGTGGTCTTGTAAGTATTAATCAGAAGCTACATTATGCAACTGAAGTATTGGGGTGCTACCACAACATACTCCCTTTCTAGATAGTGAGGTTTAATGACTTTTTCCCTATTTTGAACATCCATTCCGCCATGTGCGAAATCACGCATAGAGCTTGGGCAATGTGTAATCATGCGTGTGGAAGAATTTGAAAAACCAAAGGGGGGAAACAAAAACCAAACGAGATAACGGCAATGAAGTATAAAGACAGAGAAAATGGGCATTTCATTTTCAGAGAGAGAGAGAGAGAGATTTTTGTTGTATGGGTGTTGTTTATACCTTTTGAAATTGGATCATAGCCTTGACGGTAATACCAAGGAGCTTTATCATAAAATCTTTTACTTTATTTTTATCAAAGTTAGGGGCCAAATCCCTATTGACTTATTTTTTTCTCTAAGGTTGAGGCTCTAAACCATCAAAGTAGAGCGCACCTTCAAATAATATTGAAAGATGCTCCAATTTTAGAAATCTTTTTGATGGCCTGAAAATTTATTTTCTTATCTAATTATAAAATTTAAAGTTTAAAAAATAGTGTAGGTCAAGCAAATTTATGAGCACTTAAAAATTTTGAAAGCTGACAGTCCAAAAATACATTATAATATTCATTATTTCCAAAACTTGAGAAGTGTTACAAAGGAGAGAGAGGGAAGGAGGGTGCTTACCAATAAATAGAAACACAACTCGGCCTCGAGAGTCAATACAAGTTACTCATGTCAGTCTGACCAAATTAAAAAGTGTTAAAAATAAAAAAATACTAAAAATATTTAAAAATAAAAATATATATGTTTAAAGTAAAATTAAACAATACACATTTATTGAGGTTAAAAAAACAATCACAAAATAGATATTGAAAATATCAATTTGCGAGGTAGTCACTTTAGAAATAATCTAAAAAGAAGGAAAAATTTAAAAATAAATATTCATAGCCAAAACACTTTTCAATCTTTGTCAAAATGATAGAAAATATATAAAAAAAAACTTATTATAAACAATTTGTTTCTTTTGAGGATTTTTATAATTTATTTGATTTTTTCTAAAGATCCTGATTTGGTGAGTTTGAGTTGGCCCGAGTTTTTCATGTGGTTCTCATAATTTTGGAAAAACAACATGATATAGTTGTTTTTATCTTTTTTTATAATTAACTACATAGAGAGATAGAGAGTGAGAGTGAAGTTTTTTTTTATTCTTTTTGGGAATAAAACACTACATGGTCTTCATAAATAAGCACTTTCAGTGATGGGGCAATTATAATAGGAAAATGTTTATATAAGGTTGAGGCTCTGAATAATCAAATTAATGCGCATATCAAAAATTCACTAAAAGATGTTGTTTCGATGTCCAAAAACCTTCAAATTGATTATCGCGACCTCAAGATGTATACACTAAACAGAAATGGATTTCAAGTCTAGAAAATAGTGCATCTTGTAATGAACTATTGGGGCCGTCAATTTTCAATATATTTTCAAGTATTAATAAATATGTTTGATTTACACCATTTTTTAATATTTAAAATTTTATTATTAGAGTTGGAAATAAATTTTCAGACCACCACAACGATTTTTGCTATTGAAAAATCATCTTTCTATAATATATAGTGATGAGCCTTACGTTGATTGTTTAGGATTTCAACTTTATACAAACCACACCCATTATAATAACCAAGTGAGATTTAAATATTAAACCAGGTAGGTCCAACTCTGGTTTTGCTAAACTATCCACATCCTCAATCTGCATTTCCTTCCCCTGATAAATAAGACTTATACAAATTCAGCCGTGCAGTGTGCTCCTCTTGTTTCGTGTCTTTGTACACATAAAAAAATGTAATATATTTTTTGTAGGCGTTCTATCAGTTTCAATTGTATCATCTTGATTGAACAGTTGAGAGTTTGTACTTTTCGAATTTTAATTTCTTTACGCACTTCAGACAAAGCGGTACATGTAAAAAATATAAAAGAAATAATTTTAGTAAGATAAAATGTGATTGAACAGTTGAGAGCTTGTACTTTTCGAATTTTAATTTCTTTACGCACTTCAGACAAAGCGGTACATGTAAAAAATATAAAAGAAATAATTTTAATAAGATAAAATGTACACAAAATACTTATGCAAATTACAAGGGTAGTTTGGTTATTTTGTCAAAAGCCTTTTTATACTTTTAACAAGGTTACCCTTTTCGGAAGTTTGGAAGACCTAAGAAATAATGTTATGCACCATTCGCTCAATGATCTGACCGTTGAGAGTACACACTGGCAAAAATGCTATAGCGTTTTGTGTGCATGTGTGAAGGGAGGGAGAGAGTTTAAAAATGGGACCTGAGGGGTGGACCTGATCCGGGTCCAGTATGGGATTCAAAAATTGGACTCGGCGGGTCGGCTCTGGGTTCAGGTCTGGACCTGACCCGATGCCACCCCTAGAGAGAGTTTAAAAATACATTTATTTGTAAATTCTAAAAATCTTTTCCTAATTTTCTCCTAGCTGATATCCTCTAGTAGTGAATGAAACATGGTCCACCAAGATGTCGAATATGAGAGCTGTAACTGCTTTATAATTTATATTTAAGGAGAAATAGGAGCATTGCAAAATCTAAATTCAAATGTCACAAAAACAAATTTGCTTGTATCTAACCAAATTAGAGTCCAATTGGGCTAGTCTGATCATATTTCAAGTAATATCTTGACTATGCAGTTCCAAAATCTATGGTCCAAATTTACAAAGTCACATAGAAAATATTTTCAATAGGAGACATTTCATCTCATAGAAGAGAAAGACAATAAATCTTTAACAAGTTGAAAAGGATAAATCTTCAACAAATTGGTTATTGGTCTCAACTCACTCCTCATTAAATTCCAAAACATGAGCTTTTTTGCTCCGACCAGAACCGCAGCATCTGCAACCCTATCTCTCTTTCTCATCTCTGCGTGCGTAAAACTTTGGAGCTACAGTACTCAGCGGCCCCATCTCTCTTTTTCTTCACCTCTCTCTCACCCTGCCACACACGGAGCTGCAACAAAGTGCGGCCCCTGTCTCCTTTCTTCTATTTTATGTTGTGCACAGAGCTGCATCTACGTGCGGCTCAGGCATCTGACCACCTCGTCTCCGCTCTTCTCTTGCTAACACTGTGCTTCATCTGGAGCTGCATCTACATGCAGCCCCGGCATCTGACCACCTCGTCTTCGTTCTTCTCTTACTAACACAGTGCTTCATCCAGAGCCGCAGTAACGTGCGACCCCATCCCTTCTTCCTTCTCTTTGCTTTGTTGTGCACGAGTCCTCAACTACGTGCGGCTCCAACATCTCATGGCTCCGGCCTTTTTGTAGCCCCATTCTTTCTTTCTTCTCTCTTTTATTCTTCACTCGTAGAGTACAGAGCCACACCCTAGAGCGGACATCCGTCTCTACCCTACTGCACCCCTCTAAGCTCACACATGTGTCCTTTCCTCTTGCGGATACGATTCTGTCCCACACTCTTCAGTCATTTCCTTGTCATGCATTAATAGCATCTTGATATCCATCATACGCTTGACTCGATACTTCTCAAAGCCGTCTTAAGAGTTTTAACACTCAGATCGTCACTCTAACTTCCTCTCCGTACAATCGAGTCGAGTTGTACGAGATATAGATGCTCTCGCCCTCACTCACTCGGTGGAGTCATCAAACTTGGTAGTCGAGAGAGTTTCTATTCTTTAGTCGCTCTGATTGCAGAGTCTCATAGCGTTTATGCAAATAAAAGGATTTATGTCATCATTTCTTCTTTATTCTTTCTTTGCCAGCCAAACCTTGCTCAATTAAAAACCATCATAGAGGAGTGCCATTTTATTTCACATTGCAAGTTTTGGGACAAAAGAAGGAGATGACGTGTTGAAGTTTGAGGATAATTCGTATCCAAACTGCGCTGGCAGACAGCCGAAGGGCTGCGTAATTGTTATAAGAGGGCAATTACCTGGGCGTATCTTCGAACCCCCAAACGACGAGGTAGGCGCCTAAATGCATTCTTGTCAATAAAATCTCTCTCGTTGTTGGTTCCTCCTATCCACTCTATAAAAGAGCATGCACACACACAAGTGAAGCGCATGGGCCCCTTTTGCGGTTGATTGAGAGAGGGTTTCCTCTCACCGAGAAAACCCGGCCCCGACTAACTAGCGATTCCACTAGGGATATGCCACTCTATAGTTGGTTCGGATTTTTCTCAAACAAACATCTCATTTCTTTCTTTTTCTAAACTTGCAATGGAGTTCAAACACTCATCTTTCATCCAAATTGGGGATTTCATCATTCCCCTATTTGTGACCTTACCCTATAGTTAGTAGTGTATGGTACGAAGGTTGTGCTACCCATTGAAGTCAAGATACCATCTATCTGAGTGCTTATTCATAAAGATTTAGATAAGGAACAGAAGATCAAAGCAAAAGTCGCTGCTCTCAATACTCTGGATGAAAGACTACTATGAGCAACACAAAATATTGCAGCTTATCATTGTAGAATAGAGATGGCATACCAAAGAAAAATTGTTCCCCGACAATTCAGAGAAGGAGACATGGTACTCATGAAGATCTTTCACACTCCTGCAAATCCACATCCATTAGGCAAATTCAAACCTAATTGGGAGGGGGGCCATTCGTGGTAGCTTGAGTGCATGCAGGCAATTCCTATAAAATAAAAATAAGGAGGGGTATGAACTCAACGACCCCATTAACATGATGTATCTCAAAAAATATTACCCGTAATAGAATAAAAAATAAAATAAAACAATAATAATAATAAGTGACGTGGTGAAAACCTAAAAAGGCACCACGAGTAAAAAAAAAAAAAAAATCTCTAAAAAGGAGGCATTAGTCCAAAATCTCAAGTATAAAATAAGTACTTGCAATCCACAAGCATAAGTAGACCCAAAGGATGGAGACTCCTCCTAATCCCTACAGGTTTCCAACATAACCAACCTCATGAAGATATGGGAAAGCAACATGAATTGGAGACCTAAGACTTCAACAGACCTTGGGAAGAATGTCGACATCTCTCCAAGAAGGAAGCCCGACAAGAACCCCAAATAACTCCTCATTGTTATGCGAAACACAAGATGAGAGCTTCAAAGGGCAAGGGGACCCTCACGATCTCACAAGGAAATCATTTTCACGATCTTTAATAAATTAATAAAATAATATAATAAAGAAAATGACCACCAAAGGGGATATAGGTAGCAAAAACTGTAAGGCCCTTCCTTATTTGAAAATGCTTTTCAAATTGACAGTTAAAATCATTCATTTCTAAAAAAGATTTCCTCCATCACTACAAGAGGTTAAACTGTTAGTTGATCTAGCCTTACTCTCGAAGCCAATTTCCTATGCCTGTTATGAAGACTTGAAACTAACCTGATACTCTATGGTTGCATGAATATAATTGCCAACTACAACATATCGTAAATGGGTGAACCTCGCCGATGATGACATTGGCTAGTTTGAGAGCATTTTCTCTCAACTGAATCCCCTGAGGCAGAAAGAGGCAAACTCATCGCCGTGTGTTTGTATGACAATCCATTAACTGGAATTTTGGGACAAAACCCCAATAACTAGGGGATTGAGTTTGTCAAAATTCAGTTTTAAAGGTATGTGTAAATAAGTGTCCCTCAAATCTCGATGAATCAATTGCACACGTGAGATTTCACACATCAAAAATAGACAAAAGAGCGAAAATAAAAGCCAAGCGTATATTCAGAAAAAAAAAAAAGGGAAAGCGGGGGGGCGTGGGGGCGGGTAGGGGGGGAAGAGAAGAAAAAGGAAAGGTCACATCCTTGACCCTAAATCTTCGTAAAAAATTGTTGTACGAACGCTCACCTATCCCTCCTCCAGCTTCAGTCGTACCTGCCTCGAACCCCTCGTCATCTAAGTAGACGCCCGAGATTACGACTGACTCTGAGCAGAAGATGGTAGCAGCACCCTCACATAAGGATTCACATCTGCTAAAGAATGGTTACCACGTGCAGCCAATATAGGTATTGACAACTTGCCACTTTTGTCTATAAGACCTTTCACATCCTCCAGAAGCTCATGGCATTGATCTCTGACCAAATTCTGTTAAACAAAAAACACAAAATGAGAGAGGTCGCAACAAAAAAAAAAGGAAAAAGAAAAGAAAAGAGGGGAAATCACCAAAGAATATAAAGATAAAAGCAAAGCATACCCTCTCCAATTGGTAGAGATCCAGAGCCACATCCTTCCTGACCAAACATCTCTCTAAATGTCCAATGAGGACGGGAGATGGTCTAGGAAGGGTGGGAACAACAATAGAAGAAGATGGTACTGATCGCGCTCTCTCCAGCTCGGTCTGAACCCTCTCCAGCTCATCCCTCATAGAGTCACGCTCTGCCACAGCCCTCGCCTCTCTCATCCCCTCAAAGTCCCGACGAAGACTCTCGAGATCCTCCACGATCGAATCTCGCTCCTCTACCACCGAATCACGCTCAGCATGAAGAGAAGAGACTTCCTCACCAGAAGACTAGCCCTCACCAAGATAGGCAATCCTCATCTATCGCATCATCACCTCACTATGATTAGTCAGGGTGGTTATGTCCCTCAAAACAACCATGTATCTCTCCTCATACAAAGGCAAGGAGATGCCCTCCTCCTCCTCCTCACTGATAACTCGAGCAGTCTTATACCTCCACTCCTCTATCCAAAGAGTCATCTCTCTCATATAGGCATCCTCATCAACAGTGTTAACTGGAGTCCAGGGTAGGGTAATCTCAAAGAAAGACTGAGGAAAGCCAAATTGATGACGAACTCGACCAAGAAAATATGGCATCACCAGTAACATACAAATCAGATGAGTCGTCGTCTTTAAAGCCCGAGAAGACGCAGCATAAGCAGCCGGGACTCTCATAGGAGTCCAATCAATCTGGAAAATAAAAGAAGATAAGTCAACTCAAGAGCAGGCTTTGAGCAAATAAAAAAAAAAAAGAGAGAGAAAAGAAGAAAAATAAGAAGAAGAGAGAGAGAGACTCGCGACTCACCTCTCTTGCAGTTTGGGAATTCAAGAATAGTGAGTAGTATAACCTCGAAAAGACGTCTTCAGTCTCCCATACTCCATATGACCAGCGATGAATAGTCAGAAATGACGGTGCTAGTCGGTTCGGAAGAGGGCAAGGAATAGTAATATGCTTCCATGCCCAAACCTGGAGAAAAAAAAGAGAGAGAAAAGAAGAAAAATAAGAAGAAGAGAGAGAGAGAGACTCGCGACTCACCTCTCTTGCAGTTTGGGAATCCAAGAATAGTGAGTAGTATAACCTCGAAAAGACGTCTTCAGTCTCCCATACTCCATATGACCAGCGATGAATAGTCAGAAATGACGGTGCTAGTTGGTTCGAAAGAGGGCAAGGAATAGTAACTTGCTTCCATGCCCAAACCTGGAGAAGAATCGCACAACCCGTAACAACACTACAAAGGTGACGATGTAACCAGCCCACAATCACCAGACCCTAGGCCACTCGTTCCAAATAATCCAGTTGTCGTATCGCCCAAACCACAGATAGATGAGCTCGACCCTTGGTCCGGTCGGGAAACAGAAACTCCCCGAACATATACGCAAGGAAAGCCCGCAAAGAGCATCTCTCGCCGTCCGAAAGTGTCCCATGGTCGACGGACAAATCCACCTCCTGTTGAAACACCTTCGGCTCATCCTTGATCATTGCCCCCTCATAGGTATCTCGAATCCTCTCTCTTTCTTGCTCTCGCCTCTCTCATCAGAAAGCGGCAATGGAGGAGATATTGGATCCTCATCCGAAAATGCACTCCCATCGACATCTACATCTCCAAGGTCAAGCCCTTTTAGATCCCCTGATGATCGACACCCGACCCTCCTGACTCCCTTTAGCCCAAATAGCTGCTCTAGTCAAAGGATGACTAGACTCACCCTAAACTGATCTGCTCACTTCAGGACCCCTCGACTCGCTGCACTTCCTCCATAGCCTTTCCTCTATGGGGTGGTCTGCTAGCTGCAGACATGGAAATATGAGGAGCTCGACCCCCTGTCCTTTTCCACACGATAGGGGATACAGGTAACTTCCCACCTCAGCTTCCCGAGATGGATTTCTAAATCATGCTTACCCTTCATCTTCAGGTGCAAAAACGACCAATGTAAGGGGCAATACTAATAAACTTTGTACTAATCATCTTATCATGAGTCTATTTTAAACACAAGAAATTGGAATTCAACCCAACTCTCAACCATTCAAGTATTTAACCGAACTATTCATAAACATGTCAGAAGTAATTTCAAGAGAAGAATCTATACATGTCTAGGCAATTTTTTCAAAAAAATATTTAACCACAATCGAAGTATCTTATGAAAGCTTCGCAAATCATTATCTACTTCGAAATTTGGGAAAATATATTTTTTCTACTAAGCCAAAATAAGTGGTATGCCACTTTCAAAATCACCAAAAAAAAATGACAATCCAATATTCACTAAAACATTTTAAGCAAACATATCAAAGTCATGCCCAAGCATTTCTCAAAGCAAAAAAATAAACATCCAAATAGATTTTCTATCAAAAGAGAAAACATGACAATCAGAGTTTCTTATGTGAATTTCATGATCTAAGCAAGATTTTTAAAATTTGGACAAAAATTCATATGATTTCATCCCGCCAAATTCACCTTCATGCTACGTTTTGAAGCATTTATTGAAAAGAGAATACAATAACTCCCGATCCGAGCGTTCATTGACGCTCCTCGCTTTCCATCTTCAACTACCTCCTGGTCTTTTCAGGTACATCTCTATGATAAAAAAATTGAATTCCAAGAACAAAAACAAGGGAAAAACTGAGTTTTAGAAGAAAAAAAAAAGAAGTAAAATATTGAGTTCAGGAACACACATGTAAAATCAGGGTACTGCCCTCGATCAATCGGTCAACTTGAGTAACTCGGTTGTGAAGAACTCGATATATGCCCGCTAACACGGCGGGAATAATGCTATAACCTGCTCTCTCCTAGAAAGTATGGGCCAGAGGGATAAGAGTATTACGAACAGTCTTTCAACCACTCAGAAAGATGATCAATCCCAAACGCACAAAGAGAAAGATACACATATGCTCGGCGGCCCATGATCGCTCTCGATTAAGGACCATCAACTCCATGTCAACCCAATCACCATGAGAAGAGTAGGAGGCTGCCCCCAATAGTCGCCCACCCAAGAAGGAATGATCATCCGTCGTAGTGGATTGTTGATATGCAATACCAGACAGACTCAAGCTAGAGATCTTGACAGCTTCCTTCAAAGTAGGAGTCGTCTCTCCCGTAGGGAGGAAGAAGGTGTTGGTCTGAAAGTTAAATCTCTCAGCAAGGACCTTGAGAAGTGGAGAATTCACATAACAAGATGCCATGGTCAAGATACCCACAATTGAAATCGAGGCTAAAAAGGCCATAAGCTCAAGCCATTGCCGAGCAGTGAGGAACCAAACCAGGGGCCATTAACAGGATAAACCTAAACTCGTCGAGGAGCATCACATGTTATTAGGCCTTGCAAAATATGGGAGGGGAGGCCCTCAAGAAAATGCCTAATGCTATCGAGGGAGAGCCTCTTCCTTTCTTCTATCATCAGCTTGATCTGCACTCTTTCCCTTATCCTTAGAAAGGTCAATAGTCTTCCTAGGAGCCATGGAAATCCAGGAAGAAGAAGATGATGATGAAAAGAAGAAGGGAGAAGATGAAGATGGAAAGGAGAAAGGAAAAGAAGAAGACTTGGAGTTAAAAGATCTTCTGAGAGGAAAATGAAATGTATGAGAAATTATGTCTAAAAACCCATCTTATAAGATCAAATTTGAAATCCAAGAGGAATAAATAACCCCAAGACCTTCCAAAACAAAAAATTTGAGATTTGGAGGTCGGTGGCCTGCGTACGCCTTGTTTGGACGCACAGGGAGTGTCGCTCGGGCGACACCACTAGGGTCGCCCAAATGTTTTTGGGCAAAAATGCCCCTGCTCAAGCTCCAAGGCATTCTCGGATCCAAAATCATCTTTCTTCATAAAATTTCTTTCTGAAATTAACTGTTTTCAAATTATTTTAGTCTCAGGCAACTTGTCAGATGCTCCTCGATGGCACGAGCCTAAAGTGCCAACCAATTTTGAAAGAAACCCCAAAAGGGAAAAAAAGAAAAAAGTTATTTTAGAGAGAGAAACAAAGAAGAACGATCAAGCCTCATAACCCAGGAGAGAACAACTTATTGCATGACAAATGTGTGGGTTTAAATACCTTAAAGTAGATGAAAACACATCATCTAAGATGTGTCATTAGAGTATTAAATAAAGGGCTACGTTAAGGTACTCATACATTTGAATATTTCATTAATGAACAATTGTTTCATGCGGGTTGGACCACATTTCTACAATATGTGGTCCATAGATCTTAAAGATGAATAGAAATAGGTGATCTATCTAAAAACAATTGTATCTAACGGTCCAAATGTTTTTTTAATATGATTATTATTTCTAGTTTTCAATTTTCTTTATTTTTTTTCATATTTATGCTCTCCATGTTAAAGATTATATACTCTAAAAATTAGGATCAATTTATATTTTAAAAATATATTTATTGCCAAGCTTGCATTTCTACAATATGCAGATTGGCCGCATGCTAACCGCCTCCTTCATTAATATACTCAATATTTTTAGATTTTTAATGTGAGTGATGTGACATTTCATGTGGATGATGTCATTCTCCACTATAGTTAATAAATGTCTTTCTTTATATTAAGAATTTCAATTTTTGCCTTGATTAATTACCCAAAATATCTCATATAAAAAAGCTACTGCATTGTAAGGTAAGGACATCGAGTGTCCAAAAATATTGAGTACATTAAAAAAATACTCAATATAGATAATAAAACTTTTAAATAAAAGGACTTAGGTTGCTGCATGGTGGCAATTAAAGAAGATCCATAAGGAAGCGCGCCATGCTTCAAAGAGAGTACAAACCAAGTGAGCACAAAAAGGTCTCCAAAAACATGGTAGTCCTCTAGGACCACCAATGTCATAATGATCCCTTAACAATAAAAAGACATGTTTTGAAACAACTACCCATGGGCATGTATACTAAGCTCCATGGGGAGCGTACTACATATTTACTCCCTTGGACAAAACGCTTGCTTGGGAAATTTTTTGTGATTTGAAATTTTGGGATCTACTAGTTACAATTAGATGATTATTTTAAAAGTTTGAATTTTGATTTCTTGAACATCTAAATCATTCCCTATAAAATTTGGATGGTTCGGGTACAAACTTGAGATACTATTTTTTTTAGGTACGAAAAGAGTGAGCGGAAAATGTTTTTCTTTGGGGTTGGTTGCTTGGTTCTACATATCACATTCGCAAAATTTGGGATCTAAAAGATATTCCAAGCATAAATTTTACCCAAGGGAGTAGATGCTTACCGTACAAAGTTTTTGGCACGAATGAAAAAGCATCATGAAAAAGTATTTGATGAAACTTTGGAGCTCTCCATGTGCAATTCATACTCAAATAGGGAGAAAGATGATGTCACAATAATACAAATAATACAATGACTTTGATTAAAACTTAATTTTCATTTTTGCTTTTGTAGAGTGCACAACATTGGCACTCAATTTTATGAATGTTAAGGTCTACAAATGTAAAGCAATTTGATCAATGAAATTTAAAGCTACCAATATTAAAAAAAAAAAAATCCAAACTTTATAAAGAGTAAGCTTATAAGGGCTGGGAACCTCTGCTGGTGCCAAGCCCAGTATACAATTGGGCATGAGATCGAGGCCTCCCGAAGGCTCATGAGCCTACAATTTGAGCTTCAGACCTGTTAAGTTGGGCCGGGCCTAGGGACCATTGACGTGGTTGGATAACACGAAGATTAACAAATAGAAAGAATAAAAATTCAAGAGAAAACTCTATATATTTTGTGGAATTAAAAAGGGATTGTCTACAAAAAACCATTTATCTTATGTATATGGCAGTCACAATCATTCTCACTCATTAGATGTCAAATTGGATAGTTGGGGTGAGTCACAAAGTCAGAAAAAAAAATTTCTTTGAAACTTTGTGTCTATTCAATGACATTCTTACAACCACCCATTTTGAAATTTAAGGGATTGAAAGATTGTGATGTCCATGTACATATGATAAATGGTCTCTTTGTAGACAATCCCAGTAAGGGAAAATAGTCTTGTACTTTTAATTTTAGTGTGAAATTTGTATAGAGCCTAGGCTTTAAACAATCAAATTAGAGCCTACCTTCAAATATTGTCGAGAAATGTGGTTTCAATACTAGAAATCTTTGTGATAGCCTTAAAATAAAATTTCATATTTATTTATAAAGTTTAAAGCATAAAAAATAGTGTAGATCGAAAGATCTATGAAAACTTGAAAATCTTGAAAATTAACGGCTCAAAAATGCGTTACAAAATACACTATTTACAAAACTTGAAATCCATTTTTTTTTTTCATGTCCATACATTTTGATGTCAAGATGATCAATTTGAAGATATTTGGGCATCAAAACAACCTCGTCTAATGAAATTTTTAAGGTAAACTCTAATTTGATTGTTTAGAGCCTTGGCTCTATATATATAAATATTTCCCTTTTATTTTGTAAGCTACAGTCCTCTTTTTTCTGTCGTACTATTATTTTTCCCAAAACACCCTTAGGCTTGGCATTTTAAAAAAAAAAAAAAATTTAAAAGCAAAGAATTAGGTTGGTAATTGATGTGCCAAACCCAATTATTTTCTATCAAAACATGGGTATGAAATCTTATTACCTCAGTGTCAAAACTCACTTATTTTAAAATAAAAATACGTTTATCAAACCCATTTTTCTAAGTAAGAGTGTGGATAGACATTTAAAGTGCATAACCCACTTTTTCGAAATGGACGCGTTTAGCATGTGCCCAAGCCTGCGTATGTAGAAATGCAGGCTTGGCAATAAATATATTTTTGAAATATAATTGATTTTCACTTTAAGGACCATTTTTGATACTAAGTTCTAGCTTCTAAGTATGGGACGGATTGCTATAATTTGTGGCTTGGTGGTAGTAGAGGAAAGGAGACTTCTTATATGTGGAGAGTCATCTTCAATTGTAGATCTATAATTTCAGGGTACTTTAGTTGGAATCTTGGAAGTGGTAGGCAGGTCTTGTTTTGGCGCCACAAATGGATCGGGGATTTTCCCCTTAAAGTTGTACTTCTAGATCTTTTTTTAGTGGTCGTTAACCCAAATTTGCTGATTTGTGAGGCTATGGAAAGGAGAGGTATGTTGATATTCTAGAATATCTCTCTCATATATAGGCGTTTAACTAACTTGATGTTGTCCTAATGGTGTACACTGAAGGAACTCTTAGATAAAGTATATATCTCAAAAAATGCGGAAGATTTGCTAGTATAGGAGATTGAGAATGATGGTTTGTTCTCTGTTAAATCGTATTATAATTTGTTCTTCCATGACCGCTAGAGATGGTCTTGCCATGAGCTTGTTCAAATATGGAAATGACCTATTCCCCATACAATTCAAGTTTTCATCTGGTTCGTGGCGCAGGATAAAATTCTAACTATAGATAATCTTATGAAAAAGGGAGAAAATTTTGCCAAAAAATTGTTTGCTATGCAAACAATATGGAGAATCAGTTGCGTACATGTTGATCCATTGTCCTTTTTACCTCTAGTATCTGGCATTGGTTGTTTAGCATGGTTGGTGTATCTTTGTTGTTGCCTCAAGGTGTGGCTGGGGTTCTCTCTCATTTTACACTTCCTTTTTTGCCTAAGGTGGGTAGTGTGATTTGGAAGATCGCAAGAGGAATGATTTTGTGGCAAGTATGGAAAGAGAGAACTGGGATAAGTTTTGAGGGTTTGGCTATGCCTTTTGAGAAGGTCACTCATTTAATCAAACTGCCTATATGGTCAAGCCTCTCTATGACTAATGAGGGTTGGGGGATCACAAAAATAGATGTTACGGCCAATCTTTCTAACTTATTTTCTCTTGAGGTGAGCAAATGTCCGCCTAAGGGGTTATAGTATGCACCACCTTAGGGTTATCTGAAGATCAATTTTGATGGGAGCTCTATGGGGAATCCTGATCCAGCTGGCATAGGGGGTGTTATTCGTGACTGTTATGGGAATATTATCTTGTCCTATGTAGGACCTATTGGTGTGACAATAACGAATTTCGTAGAAATGAGAGCAATGCTTATAGGGCTAAAAATTTTCATAGAGCGAAACTTGGGTACTACTTGCATGGTTGAAGGAGACTTACTGAATGTTATTAGTTAGTGCAGAAATGAGCAAAAGGTATCTTGGGAGCTTTGGTCTTTATGGTTACAGATTATGGACGCTTCCACATCCTTATCTGTTTCTTTTTCTTATATCTATCGCGAGGCTAATGGTGTTGCTGATGCATTAGCCAAAGGCGGTGTTTCTCTTACTTCATTTTCTATTTTATATGATGTAATTTCCTTCTAGTCTTTCAAACAAACGCTTGAACTTTGGTATAAAAAAATATATATATAAATGATTCTAATTTTTTAGAGAATATATAATCTTTAACATAGAGACCATGAATATGAAAGAATAAATAAAATTTGAAAACATAGAGACCATGAATATGAAAGAATAAATAAAATTTGAAAACTAGAAATAATAATTATATTAAAAAAACATTTGGACGGTTAGTTACACTTGTTTTTGGATAGACCACCGATTTGTATACCTCTGGACCGCATATTGTATAAATGCGGTCCAGCCTGCATGAAACAATTAATTCTTTCTAAATAGGAAAAAGTTTATGTAAGGGTGAGGCCTTAAACAATTAAATTAAGGCGCAACTGGAAATTTCACTAGAAGAGGTTGTTTCGATTCCAAAAATCCTTAAATCAATAATCTCAACCTCAAGATGTATGGACATGAGAAAAAATAGATTTCAACTTTTGAAAATAGATCATCTTATGTTCTATCTACATTATTTTTTGGGGCTTTAAATTTTATAATTAGAGATGAAAATAAAAGTTTAGACCATCACAAAGAATTCTAGCACTCAAACAACATCTCTTGATATTATTTAAAAATGCGCCTTACTTTGATTGTTTAAGGCCTCAACCTTATACAAACCAATCCCTTCTAAATATAGTGGATGTATATTAGGGTCCCACGGAGCATTATGCATACTTGCTCCTTCCACTAAATTTCAAAGGGCCTGGATGTAACCTCTTCAGTCTAGCTACCAACCTCATGAAAGAATTTTTAAATGCACTCATTATGTGCTTAAAAACCAACACCCTAAGATTCAATAAAGACTTACCAACTTTTGGATGATCTGATACGAGTGTTTAGGAACTAAAATCCAGTTTTATTTTTAAATAATCATCAGGTGATTTTTAAGTGGATATCAAAACTTCATATCCAAAACATCATCATAAGTATATAATGGGGCAAGTCAATAGCATGCTCCCACTGGAGCATAATATATGTGTCCATCTTTTTGCTTAAGTAGGTTTGTCACTTCAACGAGAATATAGCGGTGGAAGGAACCACTGGCATACATGAGGGCATAGGCCATAGATATATTCGTAGGATTATGACATCCTAAGTGAAAGAAGCCTTAAGGAAGATGAAGATAGGAAAAGCTTTACGACCATATGATATTTTGATAGAGGATTGGAAGTGCATGGGGGAGATTGACATTACCTAAATGATCAAGTTGTTTAACAAGGAGTTGAGAACAAAGAAAATGCTAAACGAATGGAGGAAAAGTACCGTGATACCTATTTATAACAATAAATGAGACATACATAATTGTGCAAACTATCCAAGGATCAAAATTATGAGTCATACTATGAAAGCTGTGGGAGATTGCGCAACAATTAAAGCATGAAATGTATGTATCAGAAAAAAAAAATCCAGTTTATGCTAGGGAGGTCAATGACTGAGGCTATTTTCCTACTTAATCAGTTGATTTAAAGGTTTAGGGTGAAGGGTAAAGACCTCCACATGGTCTTTATTAATCTCGAGAAAGTCCATGATAAAGTATCATTGATATTTGATTTGGTGGGTGTTGGAAAAGAAATGAGTCTCTAAACACTACATCAACTTGGTGAGAGATATGTACGAGGGAGTGTTAACTAGTGTACAAACAACTAATACAGAGACGAGTGAGTTTTCAATGACAATATGTCTACATCAAGAGTCGGCATTGAGCCCATACCTCTTTGTCTTGGTCACAAATTACTTAACTAAGTACTTACAAGATAAGGTACCATGGTGCATGTTGTTCGCAGACGACATAGTTTCAATTGATGAGACCCGAAACTACGTCAACATAAAGTTGGAACTTTTCGGGGATGCTCTAGAATCTAAAGGGTTTAAATTAGCCGGACTAAGACAAAGTATATGGAATGCATGTTTTATAATAATATGAGTAGAACGAGGAAGTAATTAAGATTGACAGTCAAGAACTACCAAAAAGAGCGTACTTTTGATATATTGGGTCGATAATTTAAAAAAATAGAGAAATTGAGAAAGATGTTACACATAGTGTTATAGTTGGGTAGGCGAAGTGGAGAAGGGCAAGGGGTAGGCTGAAAAGAACATGGTTGGAAATAGTGAGAGAAGAGATGAGGCTTATAGCCTCATTAAGGGTATGATCATTAATAAAGCAGAATAGTAGACCAGGATTAGTGTAGCCGGACCCAATTAGTTGGAAAAAAGGCTCTGACGATGATGATAAAGTTTGTTATTTCAAATTCATTTCAATTCGTTTATTTAATATTCGGGTTCGACACTTCAATTTTCTAACCCATTCTTTGCTAGAACAAATAATTTGGATTAGGCACTTCAAGTGCTGAATCCTGTGGCAATTTGGAAAAACAAAAATTTGAAAAAATATGAGATTAAAAAATAATTAATATAAGACTATTTTTTAATTTGACAATATAGAATTTTTATATAAATTTTTAAAAGGGGAGGTATATGGTACTAATGTTGTCAGGTTCCCTTTGGAGGATTCTTCGGTTTGGTGCGATTCGGTGCTTTGGTTGATTTGAGAGATTTGGATTCTTTTTAAGATTTAATATAAATAAATTAGATATTTACATATAAAAATAATGAAAAACTGACAAAAAAATTAAAAAAGTACTTTTATATAGATATTTTATTGCTTAGGCCGAAGAGGTCGAAGCTTCGGCCGAATCAGCCCGAAGCAAACCTGAATCTAACCAAAGCAGCCCAAGTGGCCCGAATCTGACCAGTAGGCTTCGCATCGCTTGGCCTAAAATTCGAAAGCTTCAGCCACTTCGATTGAAATGAAGTGAAATTAACAACACTAGGGGTGTTGTAGTACTATAGTGTAGGAGAGGGACCAAACAAGTGTAGATAGCAATAAAAAAGTCAGATAAGGCTATACAGTAAACTACCATGCATCTACTAGTGTAGGACAGGGACTTAACAAGTGAGAAAGCGTTAAGAGGTGTACAGTAAACTACCACACATCTAACTGTCCAAGTCTAACATCATTGATTCCATACGTAAGCTTGCTTGTGCCTTACATGGGACAGTGGCTCCTACCACGTGATACTGCCCTTTCATGATGCAAGCACTTATGGACTGGGAACATCACCACAAAAAGTGAATCCTCAACCCAGATCAGAACCCACTGGGTCCTAGCTAGACTCGGACCCAACCCGCTGGGGAGGGTTGTGTATGGATCTCAATACAAGAAAAATAAATTTTATCATAAATATTTTATGGTATATAAATAATATTGCATAAATACATATATAATATACATGAATATCGGGTTGGATTGACCTTGACCCAGACCCAACCCTACTTGGTAAGGTCCAAGATAGACCCAAACCAAATTGGATCAAGGGCATTTGGACGAGGACCGACCGATTTCATCCAATATAGGATTCAGATTCAGACCGAGTCGACCGAACGAAGTTGCTACCCCTACATCAGAGGGACTGCATATGCAACAATGGAAGGTGGAGATTAGTCTTGCCCTCTATGTTCCACTTATTTACCTCTTTTCAAACCTAATCCGGATGTTGGATTGGCCCTCCATTGTGTCAATTCAGATTGATGATTTCAATATGTATTCATCAATTCTTCACGGCCAAAGAATAAAGACATATTCGAAGAAAAACATAATATTAAAATATAAAATCAAGGGGGAATCACCCAATTCTCCGGCGTATGCAAACTCTATTTGTAAATTGCTTGAGTCTTCAGATCACCCAGTTCCCACCGAGTCGAACGAATTGTTGGTTTTGTAAATATATTGGGTTGGTCAGCCATTGAATCTGATCCCGAATGGCTAATTCCTATCTAGATCGATGATTTTTTCTTCTCATAAGCCCATGCTGTGTAATTTCCATTTGAAAATTTCATAGAACATTGGCATTAAACCCTTGTCAGGAGTGATCAATCCGTCGTGCTGATTTGTATACCCTTCGGGAGAATATCCTCGATATACTCCTGCCCAGGAGTCCGCTTATTGAATGTGTATGCCCCATGAATGTGTATCTAATTTTCTTTATTGAGAAATTATCAATCTAGGGATTCATACGTGGATTATAGAATATTAGATCGAGAAGATCCTCATAAGCATAATTATCAAGACCGGATCGGATCGGTAGTTTGAGTGGTCGAACAGCTGACCAGCGTCTTGACCGCTCTAGTCTAGAATAAAATCGATTTTAGTCAAGAAACTAGTCAAAATCACTGCTTGACCAGTTCTGGTCAGTTTGACCATTCAGTTTTTTTCTGCATCGACTATCTAAACAAAGTGAACAACTTAATTGCCTAAGATATTACATATTTTTAAATTAGGGCTTTGTTAGGCTACACCACTTGGTGATGTATAACCCTTAAGGTTCTCAACATTTTTAGACACTTAGATACTATTATCCTATAATGTAGTAACTTTTTGTCTAGGGGTATTTTAAGCAATTAATCAAGAGTAAAATAGAAAAAGCATTTCTTAACATAGTGGACAATGGCATTATAGATACACTAGTTTTGACTAGAATAAACCCCTCATAAGTTTGATGGTCAGTCCAATCCTAATAACATTACTGACAGTACTGATAATTAGATATTTTACCTTGGGGAGTGGATGTATATTATGCTCTCACTTCTTTCTTTTTTTTATTTTTTTATTTTTTTAATCTTTTTAATTTGAAAAAGATTCTCCTAGATTCGGTGTTTATAAGAGAAAAAATGAAAATAGGGACCTATATTCAGCGATTGAAATTTGGCCTCACAGGTCTCAACCTTTCATGGTCCAATAGAACTTTTTTGGGAAAATTACAAAAGCCCACCAAGACCACACTTTCTATACAACTTACCCCCGCAACTTTTCTCTCACTTTTTTCCTGAAAACAAACTTTCGATGAAAAAATTCATTTTTTTTAGATGGAAATGCCATTCCCGTACACAAAAATCATTTTGGCTAGATTTGACATTGGCTTTTAGACCCAGTAGCACATTGCCGGAGCGCACCATCACATTGCCGGAGTGCACAAGTGACCACCTTAAGACAACTACCAGATCGAAATCAAGTACTATCAGGCCGCCCTTTACATAGTGCCGGAGTCCTGGAATCTACTAATATATACTGCCGGACCACATTTTACATAGTATTGGAGCCCTACTGCCGAACCACACTTTACAAAGTGCCAGAGCACTACTGCCAGACCGCAGTTTATATAGTACCGGAGGGCTACTGTTGGACTGCATTTACACAGTGGCGGAGCCCCTATTTTGGTGGGATAGAGGAGGGAGAGGTGTGGGTAAGGTAAAAGTAAATGAGGGTAGTTTAGTCAGTTTTTTTATGTTTTATTTTGGTTGAGGGAGTATTTACTTAGAAAGTGTATTTTGGGAAAAAAAAGTGAGCGAAAAAGTTAAATTGGGAGTAAGTTGCATAGAAAGTATAGCCTTGAAAGGTTTTTTTGTAATTTTCCCAACTTTCTTCCATTAATGAGAATAAACAAACATCCACCATACACCTCCCTTCTTACCTTGCAAGTATCCAAGGTGAATGATTAAGCATTACAAGTATTTCGAATGATTGGAACCAGTCATTAACCTTCATAGTTTCCAATTTTAAAGAAGAGATAAGAACACACGAAATACTTCAAAAATGCATCCCATATAATTTTTTCTCTTAAAAAAACAGAACATAAAATAATGAAAATATAAAAAAATAAGCTGAAAAGGGAAAAGAAAAATTAAATGCTGAGTTTGCAATTTGGCTTCTTATGAAAAAATCTTTTGGCCCAATAATTCACATAGTTTTCATAACCAAAATATTGAGAACCACTCAAGATAATTAAAAGGTACAAATGCATAAAATAAGAACAAGAAGTGAGGGATCATACACATAATTACTCGAAAAATAGTAACTAAAAGATTAAAAAATAATAGCTAATTTATTAACTAAAAATTCAAAATATAATAACTTAAAAATTCAATAATGTCAGCTTAGCACAATGATTAAGCCAGCTTTGCACATGAAGTTATATATAATGCTCATGGGAGTAAACTAAGATGATGGGTATGATGATCATGTGAGTATGGTTAAATTAAGATAGGTTCCATGTATTCATGAAAACGGTGGTCAAAGCCTTGGGCTCTACACATTTTTGCGTTGAATAGAAATTGGTGAGGCATTATTTTCAAAAAAAAAAAAAAAAAGAAGAAGAAATTGGTGAGGCATGTTCAATGTATTTTCTCAGTCTTGCCTTCTCCAAGATGGGCCCATGTGCTTGGAATTATGAGCTCATGTTTTTAATCCCCACATACCCACATCTTGTCCAGTACAAACACAACCAAACCATTGAAACATGGCCCTCACATCTCCAATTAATTGAAATGAAGTGAATCTCACATTTTGAAAGGCCTACTAACCATGCAAATGCTTCTTGTTGTCACCCAACCAAATGGATAAGGCCAAGCTTTTGGCTATAATTCATAGTTCTCTTTTCAAGAGAGAAAAGAAGAGGGTTGCAATTGCTATCCTTCTTCTCCCTCTCTCTCTCTTGGTTGTTTTTTTTTAATGATTTATGTATGGATCCGAAAACTTTATCTAAAATATAAAATTGGACAATTTTGAACGAAAAGTACATGTAAGATGGATCAACCCGTATTTTTTTACTTTTTCAAAATTACCCATCGGCCCAAGGATGGCATTCTCATACTGCATTTTAAAAAAACAATTCTTAATTTTTTCATTAGGAGGGCAGTTCCCCAAGCTTTAGAAGCAATGCTCAGGTGGTCCAAGTCTAGAATCCTCGGAACGCCTTCTGAATTGAGCCGACCTCAGTTCCTAAGTGAGCTGAGCTCCCCATCCCCATACCGCTCTTTCTTTCTTATTTTTTTGAGAAAACTAATGGTCTAAGGTCCCCATCCTAGAACCGCTTTATTTCTTATTTTTTGATAAAAACAAAGAGTCTGAGGATGGTGACTTCGAATTGCTCTTCGGACTGAGTAGAACTTAGTTCCAGGGCAGTACGAGATCGCCATCTTCGGATTGTACTTTATTTTTCTATTTAGTTTTTTTTGAAGAAAAACAGCAGTCCGAGGATGGGGACCTCAGACGACTCTATCACGGTTTTGTTGTGTTGATCCTCGGACCACCTAGGTACTACCCCTAAAGTTTAGGGCACTGCCTACTAACGAAAAAACTAAAAATAAATTAAATTGTTGTTTGAAAGCAATTTTAAAAAAAATAAAAAAAATACAAATTGGTCAACCTTCCTTGTAATTTTCACCTATAATCGAATCATATCGTATATTAGGTAATTATTTTAAATCTATACATAACTCATATTTTTTTTTATTTTTTATTTTTTTTATATAGGGTCAAGGTTAACAATACTGCTTTATTGAAATACAATCCTTCTTTTCCTTTTTTACCCATTTGCCCCTATGTATTATTCCATAATTGATAAAGGGTTCAAGCGCATGAGGGATGCAAGTGGAAGGTGGGTTTTCTAGTTCTGGTGAAATTCTTTCTGATGTTTACTACATCTTGATAGAAATATAGATGAAAATCAACCAAGCTGAACAGATTTCTAGGAATTAAAAGGGAACCATGGTTCATGAAAGAAAACACTGGATATTTCGGTCATGTACTCTAAAAAGTTTTAATTTTGCGTAGAACTTCAGAAGATATTCTGGTCATCCTCATCCTCATGCTCATCCTCATGTGTGTGAGAGAGAGACTGTTACAAAAACAAAAAAGATTTCAGATTTCAAGAACTTATAATTTTTTAATGGAAGTTTGGGATATTCTGGGTTATCCTATGAGGAGAGAGAGAGAAAGAGAGAGTCACTAAATACTGTGGGCCTGAGGTGATGCATGTCAGCATGGAAGAAGGAGAAAGAGACATAGGAGGAGGACACATGATCACATGGGTTGTGAAGGAGTTGCACATGATGACTACCCACTTTAGGACAACACATTTAGAGTGCCTCTAAGCAAATCTCAAAACATAGTTGCTATCACCTCTGTTTATTTTTAAACCCCCCCCCCACCCCACCCCTCCTTTCCTTCAACATTCTCACATATAAAACCCATCATACACTCACTCTCCCCCCAATTCTCCACTCTCTCTTCTATTCCATATACTCTCCCTTCTCTCTCTCTCTAAACACACCCCTCTCTCTCAGCATTCTCTCTCTCTCTCTCTAAACACACACCCCTCTCTCTCAACATGGTTTCTAGAGTGCACAATACCAAAAAGGGTGGAGCAACCCTTTTAGAGCAGCAGCAGCAACAGCAACAAATGGAAGCATTGAAGAGGAAAGAGCAAAACATGATGATGAGGAGCAAATTGTGTCGGTTTAAGCGCAGCAGCATTGTCGGCGAAGACGATGCCACCACCTCTGCCATTCTCCTCCTCGCTTGCGTTGTTTGCAACCCTTAGCTAATTCCCCATCTTTCATTTTCCTTTGTGCTTGTAAGCTCACAATTTAGCAGTTCTCCCTTCCCCTCTAACTTATTTTGCTGTGTAATTTATTTCTCTTTGGGTTATGTTCTAGTGTGATATTTCTCTATAAGAAATATATATCTTGGTTCTTTTGATTCCTGAAACAATGCTTTGTGTGTGTATGTAGAGAGAGACCTAATGAGAAAGAAATGGTCGTGTCCTACCAAAGTAAATGCGTATTAGAGAGAGAGAGAGAGCGACCTAATGAGAAAGAAATGGTCGTGTCCTACCAAAGTAAATGCTATTATTGACCAAAGTAAATGCGTATTATTGAGAGCGACGATGGGAAGGGGAGAGCGACGATGGGAAGGGGCTGAGGTCGTGGTGGTAGTACACCTCCATTAGTTGTATGGCTTTTATTCTCACTGGCAATTTCAAAAACTGCTAATTAATTCAAAACTTGATAGATGCCTGTTTTTCCATTGAGTTATAAAAAAAAAAATAGCGAAGGATTAGCTGGTAACTAATTCAAATGATAATAATAATAATAATAATAATAATAATAATAATAATAATAATAATAATAAAAGAAGAGAGAGGTGGAATGGCTTTTCCCTCTAACACCCAATTTGGCATGTACTGGTGTCCTGGCTAAAGCATGCACGCAGCTTCTGCAAGGTGTAATGATGGAGTGTGGAAGAATTTGAAAAACCAAAGAGGGAAAAAAAAGAAAAGGAAAAGAGAGGCAGCGTGGCAGTGACCGATACATAGAGAGACAAACTTACTTTTCACCCAGAGAGACTTACTTTTCTCACCAATGATAGCTTTGTTCTATTTGTACAGTTATAAAAAGGAGAGAGGGGATGAGGATTCTCACCATTTGAAAAAAAAAGCAAATTATACTCTCTTTTTTTTTTTCTTTTTTTTGTATAATTAACTAGCTATAGCGTATAGAGAGAGAGAGGGCTTAATTTTTTTTTTACAAAAAACAAAATTAGATTCTCTTTCATAAATAAGTACTTTCAGTACAAGTATCTCGCAATCATAATAGCCAAATTTGAGATTTAAATGTCATCCTGGTAAGACACTGGCTTTGCTAAACTATAGGCCTCTTCATTTTCTTCCCTGGAGGAATAGACTAATTCAAGTTGGGCCGATGCTGCTTGATCTTTTTATTTTGTATTTTCATATGCATATGTCAATTTTAACTCTCTCATCTTGATTGGATAGTTGAAAGAGTATACTATTTACATTCAAAGCCGAGGCTTTAAACAATTAAATTTGAACCTACATCAAAACTTTCACTACAAGATGTTGTTTTGATCCCCATATATCTTCTAATTGAACATCTCGACATCAAGATGCATGGGCATAAGAAAAAAATGGATTTCAAGCTTGGGAAATAGTGTATTTTGTAACGCATTTTTGGACCGTCAATTTTCAAGATTTTCAAATTTTCATAGACATGTCAATCTACACTATTTTTTAAGCTTTAGACCTTATAAATAAATATGAAAATATATTTTAAAACTCTCACAAAGATTTCAAGTATTGAAACTGCATTTCTCGACACTATTTGAAGGTAGACTCTAATTTGATTGTTTAGAGCCTACGCCCTTTAAAGGATGAAGTTTCTATGAGGCCTAGGCTTTATGAAAATAAAATAAAACCTCGCCTTAAATCCTCTTGAAAGGACTTTGGACAACAATAATCTCCATGACGCTTCCAAATCAATTTTAAACACCGCCAATAAAATTTAAAACTCAAAAAAGTAAACATCTTGCATATCTATAAACATATATTTTTAGGGTAAAATAGACGGTCTAAAAAATTTGTTACAATATACACTACATTTAAAGCTTGAAATCCTTATGTTTTTTCACAACTATAATGTTCCAATCAAGATGACTAATTAGATTTTTCAATTCTTGAATTGCAATTTTCGATAAGTTATGAGGTGAGGGTTTACTTATTTTAATTGGGCGGCAGCTCTGTCATACCATTTTCCTATTTTTTTCAATGATAAAGTGTCTAAAATACTCAATGCAAATTGCAAAGGTATTTTGGTTATTTTATTATAATCTTTTTGTACTTTTAACCAATCCGCCCTTGCAAGCGTGGACACCCAAAAATTCAAGAGAACACACAAACCTAAACATGTCCAATATGATTGGTGTAACTATTCTATTTGAAGAGAAATGCCCGCTCTAAATAAGAACAAACTTGCCTGTATCTAAACAAATTAAATTCCAATTTATCTAGTCTGACCAGATTTCAAAACAGCCAACAGTTCTTAAGAAAGTCCATCATTTCCATTAATTTGTAGCCATTTTTTGGCACTTCCAAATCCTTTTCTGAGATTTGACCAAATTTCCCTGTATTGGCAAGTTTCGATTCATTACCCCCTCGAGTGATCGAAAGAAGATTTCACATACAACAAGTATTCGGATCCAAACAATCAAGTGTACCGTGTGCATCCACAACTGCGCTGTTGCTAAGTGAAAGTGCTGATGCCCACATTGGAATACTCAGAGAAAAAAGTCACTAATAAGAACTGTTCTGAAACGCTTGCATTATTGAGGTGTTGATGACTCGTAGCAGTGTTCACACAAAAAGCTCCTGAACTTTAAATACTTACAAGCATGAGTTTGAAACTTTACATAACTCTTCATTCATGAAACCTTGATAAGCAGTGGCAACTGTAATTGCGGCAAAGCTATTTTTGGAAACCAGTTTGAAAGTAAGCCAGATCTCCATAAATGTCCAATACCTGACTATCTTCCTCTCCAGCTTTAGAAGCTCTGATGACAACAGCAACCAAAACAGAAACTAAGTAAACAGTAAATGCAACAAGGGCTGAATTAAAATCAAAGGACAAACCATGTCAGAGATAGAATCTATGGGATACATCACAATTCATGGGCATATGAATTTTATAGGAAATTTAGCACAAGAATTTACTCAGCATTGATCACGGTCATACGAACCAGATTTTTCAGAAAATACGAGATTAATAATAATCAATCAAAAAGAGGCAGTTGTAATATGGGACCTAAAGCAGCATTGGATCTCTTTCTCTCTCTGTGTCAATGCAAGACTAATAATAATCAATCGAAAAGAGGCAGGAGAAATATGGGACCTAAAGCAACTCTGGATCTCTCTCTCTCTGTCTCTCTCTCTCTTCCCCCCACACGAACATGTGCTATCTTCAGCTGGCAACTAAACCTAATTAACAACAAAAATATCTATGACTACTGTTAAACTATGTCTATTGGTTGAAAATCTTTTCCAATTTCATCTGTATGATGGACAGATCTCATAATCGTTGTTTCTTCAATGGAATATAACAAAAATCTCTGCACTTTCCGAACATATCAGAAGTTCTTACGAAGTTCTTAGAAGAGTGTTAAATACTTGCACATGCAATAGATGCCCAACAAACCAGTTTAGACTATATTGATCACCTTTAACAAAGCATCTCCAACTATCAATATGACAATGATCTATGACAAACCATTTTCCCAGGATTAAACCTTTTGACTAAAGGCAAACCACTTCAAAACTCCCAAAACAAATCCAAACTTGCATACCATGTTAACTGATCCATGAAACATGTACCCAATCATGAAAGCACTGCTTTGAATACTGATGTAAAACGAAAAAATAGAAACTCTACAAAGGAGGCCAATTATTTCTGTAGGCACAAACTAGAGAAGAAAGTTTCTGCAACCATATGATGTTCGGTATTCAAAAATGTGGATTCAGCTGCCAAGGCATTTTGAGTGCCTGACCGCCTACAAACTCACCCAGAGAAAGGGTGCCCTCACCAAAATTGAAACCCCCCCCGCTCCCAAAAACAAAAAAAAACAGGGGAGTTCTTAGGGCATAGTTTTAAACCTTAAGAAGGTTTTAAGACAATTTTAGAGCTCCAAACTCCTCGTGAAATAGACAAAAATGTAATAGTATAATCACATAACAGATTTACGGTTACAAGTCTCAAAGAGATTGTAACTTGTAAGACATTAAAATGTTTGAAATCCCAAATGTCAACATGGTCATCACCAAACAAGGCAAAACCAAAAAATAAATACATCAAGTCATCAACCAAACAACTCTATGGCATCAGCAGCATCACCACACGGGGTGTTCAATTAGATCATGAGGAGCATCTGATGATGATGTATCCATGCCATCATTATTACAGTCACCACCCTCCTCAACATATTGAGTGTCCAAATGAGAAAAAATTCAATTAATCACAAAAAAATCAATCTTTTAACTATAAACATGTAAATATATCGTAAAAGCACATGATTCACAACGCAATATATTGTAGCAATTAGCAAAATCAAATCAAAACCCTCCTTTAAATACAATAATACTTTAAACATAGTAAAATCAAATTGATGTTGGTGCAAACCTCGTCTATAGGGTCGTCAAAAGTCCTCAAAATCAACTACTAGAAGCTTCAAAGCCACCCACAAACTATTGCCTTTGTTTTGGGAGGAAATCAAAAAAATCAAAAGTTATCGATCCTTCGATAAATATCAAAAGAGTGGTTTTTAGGGAGTTTTTCTCACCCTCCCCCAAAACCCTTTTTCCCCTTTTTAGGGGGAAAAAATATTTTTTAACCCTCAACGAGACCCATTATCCGCATTTTCTCAACTTCTCACGAGGCGGCGCCTTGCCTGCCTAGGAGGGCACCCAGACACAAGACGCATAATGACCCCGCCTAGCAAGCGCCTAGTTGTTTTTAAAAAATTTCCGCCTAGGCAGTTGGGCGGGTGAATTTTCGAACATTAATGTTCTTTGGAAAGTAAGGCAATTTAAAATTGTGGGGAGAGAGGCATTTCAGGCATCACCCTTCGAATTTCATGGCAAGATATGGACATTGGAAGAGTTAGCAAGTGTGTTTTGACAATTAATGAGCAGATAGGTCAACCAGCTAGAAGAAACATTTTGGCCATCCAGAATATTCCAAATAAACAGTCTTATCAAAAGAAGCTGCCAAGGATTAAGTTATCATGAACCTCCAAGAGGAAAATTATTTTTGGAAAATATACATAGCTCAGAGTCATACCAGTTTTCAGATCTTCCCAACGTCAAACCCGGGAAAATTTTTCCCCAACACAACGTCAAGGTCAATAGCCATTGGAGTGATCAAAAGCAAGAAGTTTATTAACAATTTTCTGGAGTGCGGCTGCACTAGCACTGCATTTCGTATCTGAGAAACAAGATCGACCTTCTTCAGCAGCCTTGCACAAGTGGGGATCCATCGGGACCTTCCCCAAGAAAGGGACCTGCAAAATGTTTTGGTTTTTAATTGATCAAATTGATAAGTACCCAACTAAAAAAAAATTCACAAAACGAAAAGTATGCCATAATCAATGAGTGTGGAATCACAGTTCATATTTCTCGATTCTCCATCAACTTATAGCATGCAATGCAAACCAAAGTAGCACGGCCAGCAAGAGGCAGAGACAAACCTGCATATCCTTGCACATTTTCATAGCACCACCTTGGCTACTATCGAACAATTCACTGCAAACTACAAGAGACATCAAATCTGGAGCATTTTTCCTAATACACTCCAAAGTCTCTTCTGTAACATCTTCCTCTTCCCCACTTTCTCTCACCTTCTTGAACCTCAAGTCCAAGATGGTTTGCTCGATGCCACTCATGTTCTCCACAACACCCAATATAGGGATGCCCACCTTCTTGCAAAAGCTTATTTCCTTCCTCACATCTATTAAGGAAACTTCTTGTGGCGTAGTGACAATAACTGCCCCATCCACACCAGTAGCCTTGAGATATTGAGCGATTGAGATGTGCTCGTCAGAGGTCCCAGGTGGAGCATCAACCACAAGATAATCAAGTTCACCCCAATAAACATCTTTTAAGAACTGCTTGATGAGGCCATCTTTGCGAGGACCTCTCCAAATGACTGCTTCATCTGGGTGTGGGAGCATAAAACCAATGGACATGACACCGAGATTGGACTCTACATAAACAGGTGACCAACCGAGATTGCTCTGGTGAATTTCTTGTCCTTCTAAGCCAAGCATTTTGGGGATGCTGGGCCCGCAAATGTCAATGTCAAGGAGACCAACATCATAGTCCACACCAGCAAGGGCAAAGGAGAGCTGTGCTGAGAAGGTGCTCTTTCCGACACCACCCTTTCCAGATAAGATCAATATCTTGTGTTTGACAGTAGCCATCCTGTCTGCTATCTCAACCAAAGCTGCAATCCAACAAGGGAGGAGTTGAAATCCAAAGGAGATGTTTACCTTTCCCCTTTTTGGTTTGTCCTTTTCAATAAAATTGATTTTTTATTGTCCTTCTATTCTATTACAAAGTTAACCTTTCTCAAAAAAAACATTGTTTTTGATTGGTAGGAAAGTCCATAGAGAGTATCTCAATTCAGAGTGATTCTAAACTTTAGAAGCAAATCACCTTTTGCTATAGCTAGAGATGGTCAGTGCGCTGATAATTAAAATGTGAATGCTTTCGTGTTTAAGAATTCATAAGAATGCAAGTAACCAGAGCAGTGCTATGAGGGGACTCCCTAAAAATACATGAAGCCCAATTGATAGTCTGTGATACTAATTCACACATCAAGAGATTTTGTGAGCAGGTTAATATAGAAAGCATTTTTTAATTGTTTATTGTATATTTTAAGTTTGGGGCATTCAGGAAATCGAATGTTGTAAAACTTTGTGCTGCTAACTGCCATTTTCACTTGCAGGTTCCTAAATCTAAGGCGTCAGGCATGTGGCAAAGCATATCCATTGTTGGCTCTTTTTGGATGGATATATGGTGTGATTAAAGATCTGTTCGTGTGTGTGTTCCTAGGTTTGTATAGAATGCCACGAATCCCAAGGTGTCCGTTATGGGGTGTTATTAGAGACATTGAGAGACAGGATTGGCTACATGCTAGCAAGGAACACTCTCTATGCCAAAAATCCTAAATGGGTCTAGCATAATATATAGAGAATACGGAATTCTTTAAAAAAAAATTGAGCTTTTTCAGAATAAATAATAACCAAGTAAAAAAGAAATTGTTTTAAAAAGATCCACACCGAAAAACTCTAACACTCTCTATGCCAAAAATCCCCAAAAGAGAGGGAAAATATATAATTACTCTAAAAATCCGAGGTTTTCTAAGGAAGAAAAAAGGCCTAGCCAAAAAATTAATGCAAAGAAGTGTTTGAATTTGATCTACCAAATAATTCTAACCCTCACTATACCAAGAATCCCAAATAGATCTTGCATAATATAATACAAAACATACACTTAGTTTTGAAAATTCAAGGGTTTTTCAATAAAAATAGAAACCAGGCCAAGAAACTTGAAATGTGTTTGAAATTGAGAAACACTTGTTGCAGATTGAAGCAGAGCTTCTTGAGAAAAAGCCCCAAAAAAATCATAGATTGAAGCAGAGAAATCCACAAATACAAGATCAAAACTTCAGATATTGCTAAAGTTTTGCACTCTCAATTTCTTGATTCTGGTTTTCAATCGAAGTAATGGTTGTCTAGATCTAGGAGAGGGCTAGAAAATGAATATTTAGGAACAAGAATCACGATAAATGATGAAGAAATGAGAGAGGTGATGAAAATGGTGGATTTGGGGCTTTTGGTTCCTTTTTCCAAATTTTTTTGATTGTCGATCCAACGATTCAACTCCCATGGGGCTCTAACAAAACTGGAGAGCTGGTCTAAGTTGGGCTGATTCCTAATACCGTGCAGGAATCAATGAGGGAAACAACCTGGCGATTCGTCATCCATATCAGCGTGTTTTAAAATACTAGTGAAAAGGAAGAGATATCCCATCTTCAACTCTAGAAAAATAGCTTTTCCAAGGTTTCAAAAAACGGTTCGCTTGGTGCCTAGGCACCCAAGACCCCTCAGACCACACGCCTAGGCCTGAGCATCCCATTCTAGGCTGTTGTACCTAGGCAGGTGCCCAGGGCCTTTTTACGAATTTCAAAGTTGCCCAAAAGGGAAAAAGTGGTAATTTTGACCCCTAGAAAGGTATAAATATCTTTTTGGGGTTATTTTCTAACCCCAATGTTAAAAAAAAAACACTTCCATAAGCCCTCAATCTCTTAGCTATGCCTATTTTTTAGAATCAACATTATTTTTTGTGGTTTCAAGAAGCTTCCTAAACTTTTCCTTTCTCATTGGAATTATTTTTTGGGTGCTATTCGTGGTATTAGAAAACTTTTGAGGAGATTAGTACCTCGATTGAGGTAACAAACATCAAAGAGAAGAGATTGTGCAAAAAAGGTCAATTTGTAATATTTATTTGAGTCTCATTTTTTCGGATTTGAGATGTCTTCTGCGGGGTATACTAGGTGTGACGATCTGGGATGGAAGTTTTTGATAACCCAAATCAGAATGAGAAAAAAAGAATATGTCCAATTTTTGTGGCCATATTTATAAAATGCCGGCATAAATAGATTCGAGAAACATCTTGCTGGCATTAGAGGTGATGTTGCCCCGTGTAAGAAGGTCTCAGGGCTTGTAAAGAAAGAAATTTCCTAGTACATTGAAGTTAAAAATTAAAAAATATCAAAAGAAAAGGATATAGCAAAATTGAGGGCAGAGGTCCATATTTTTTATGATAGTGTTGACACTGAGAGTAAGAGGGGTTTTGGGTCTAAGAGGCCTCTTATGAAAGGGCCACGTGTGAAAGGCCTCGTATGAAAGGGTCTAAGAAACAATAATTCAGAAAGGGAAGGGAAAGGGGAAAAAGCAAGTGACACTTGAAAATAGATTTAAGAAGGATTATTACTTGGTGGTTTTACCATGCAGGCATTTCTTTTAATACCACTCGTTTGAATAGCTTCCATACAATATTGGAAGCAATTGGGCAATTTAGCCAAGTTTTGAAGGCCCAACTCCATATGAGATTGACGAGCCACTATTGAAGAAAGAAGTTGAGCATACTAAGCAATATCTCAAGACCCATAAGGATGGGTGGGCTAAATTTGGGGTTTCTTTAATGACCGATCTATGAGTGTGATAGGAGTACCATGAATTTGTTGGTAAATTGTCCCTTGGGTATGGATTTTTTGGGATCCATTAATGCTTCAGATGAAATTCATGATGCTCATGATGTATATTCTTTCATTAATAAGGGCATTGAGGATGTTGGGAAAGAGCATGTAATTCAAGTGGTCACAAATAATGTTGCTCCCAATATAGCTATAGGTCATTTGCCTTGATAGAAGAGACCTCACATTTTGGACTCCTTGCGTTGCACATTGCATAGATATTATGCTTGAGGCTATTGGTAATATGGCTATTATTAAATAAGTTCTTTCTAAGGCTAAGGAGGTTAGAGTCTTCATATATAGTCACACACTTACCCTTAGCATGATGCACAAATTTATTAAGAAGAGGGAGCTAGTGAGGCTCATGGTCACTAAATTTGCCACTGCCTACCTCAATCTACAGAGCATATATAGATTCATAGAAGTAAGTGGATCATAGTAGTCTATTACTCATGCATTATAGGTGCATACAAAGAGAAGACATAGGCTTGAGCAAAGGAAGCTCAATGGCTTGGTCTTTGTTAGCGAGAATCAGAGGCTCATGGAGAAGTTCAACCAGCAAAGAAGGACCACATCTCTTCAAAAGACATCGAGAATGCTTCAGATTGGCTAGTTGGGGACCCTAGAACTCAGGAATTCTTCCCCGGGGAGGGTTTGACTTGGGAAATGCTCGAGGAGGCTTCAAGACGAGCTTCTGATCTACCTTTCTTAAGCTTCTGAATTAGCTGACTACCGATCTACCTTTCTTAAGTCCAAGACTTCTGTTCTTACTTGACTACCTAACTACTTACTACTAGCTTTAATCCAGAATACTATTTCATAACGCCTCTAATTCAAGAGCTCATAATCGTCCTGGCTGGCTTGCCTTAAGGAAGGGTATCATTCAGACGATAGTTAAGGTTATGAGAATCAGGATGGAATACCGAAGGAGAATCAGAACTAGCTTGCATGGAAGTTATAACTTGGAGAATTGAATCAGCATGTCTTTCTTGACTATATGGCTGGCCTACCTTACAACAACTCGCTTTGCTTTCACATCAGAACCACTTGCCTTATTTCTTTCCTACTACCGGAGAATCACTACTCGCTATCCGTGCTAGCCTGCCTACCTTACCACTCGAAAGTCTGATAGTAGTCTCCGCTTCCCTCTCTGTTCTCCTGGCCTTACGGTCTCTCCCTTCTTCCTTCTTCAAGTAGTCTCCCCTCTGCCTTGCTTCGGGTATGTTCTTTCTATACTTGCATACTTTAGAATCAGAACTAGGATTAAGCTGCTTAATAGATCGCTTCCAGTGCTTCTTTCTTCCTTAGAGCTTAGAGCCAGCCTTACTTACTACTCTCACTTAGAGCTTAGTGGACGGACTCCCTGTAAGTGCTTATTGCTTCCGTGCTTGCTGGTCAAGTTCGCTCATCTAGGGGGCATGTATAGAAATGCATACTTTGTTACAGGATCAGAAAGACTATCATGACAGAGCGAGAAGTCTGGTTTGCTTTCTTTACTGGACTACTCTCATGAATAAGCATATTTTCTTAAAAAAGGCTTTCAGTCTGACAGTGCTTCTTGCTTCGCTTAGAGGTTAGTATAGGTCGAGCTAGCCTTACTGACTACTATGGAATCACCACTCGAATAACAGAGCTTTCAGTCTGATAGTCGCTTCTTCCTGGCTTCTATCCTGCACCTGGTCAACTCGGTCAAGCAGCTGTGGTATGAACCAATCCCAACCCCGTCAGAAAGGGACGTTAGAAAGGGAGTGTTAGCGACCGATCCTGTAAGCCAGCTATAAGTAGAGTTTGACAATAGAGTCCAATAGCGAAGGCCAGACATAAGGGAAGCACTGTGATGAGAAGGCAAGTAAGATTTTTAAAGAAAGGAAGTGGGAAGTCGTCCGATACACGAGTGTATCTTCTCCTTTAGCCAGTAGTTCTCCTCCGGGATTCCAACCTGGACAAGGTAGCACTTGTGGAAGCCATCACTTATCGCACTTCTGGAAGCTAGTGGTTCTGATATCAGGTATTGAATCCTCATAACCCCGTAAGCAAGGAAGATTGGGAGAGGATGGCTCTCTTTGTCATTCGAGTTTGAAGTAGTCTTGTATGCCAGCTCCGCTCTAAGCAAGGCAAGTTCAGATACGTAATTCAATAAAGCAAGCCAGGCTGCTCATTCATGCTCACTTCTTAATGCACGCTTCTTCATGAAAGCTAGAAAGAAGACAGTCAGCTCATTCTAGTAAGTTATCCATCAGTAGAACCAGAAAGATAGTAACATATAGATCATATGAGTCGAAGGGGGAGCGAAAGAAGCTATAACATAGTCCTAAGGCCAACAACCTGGAGTGTAGAGGTGAAAAGGAGCTATAAGCAAATCACAGAAAGTAAAAAGCCAAGTATATACACATAGCCCTTTCGGAGCGAGTGGTTCTGATGCTCATTCATTATAGTTGTCAGGTAGGCGCAGGGAAGAAGTTCTAGCTCTTTCATTAGAGTCTTCAAGTATTCTCTTGCTCAACCAGAAGCTATAGAGTGGTTCTTCTCCAGTAAAGCGAGCCAAGCACAAGGGAGCGTTCGTTAGCTCCCCATCATAAAGCCAAGCGACGCTAGTTGTTCTTCTTAAGTACGCTCTTGAATAAAGAAAGCACCCAGCTATAACTTCATAGCCACCACCCAAGCGAACTCTTTACCAAAGCCACCAGGGAGACCAAACCTAGCCTAACACCATCAGAAAGGGAGCTCGGAGACTAGTAAGCTCTTTCATGCAAGTACTCAAATAGGTAAACCAGCACTTCCTCTGATCCGGGATTCAAGCACTGAAAGACAGGGAGTTCTTCTGTAAGCAAGTAAGAAAAGGATACCACTGGATGACTGTAAGAGGGCTTCTAAAAGACAAAAAGAAAGAAGACGGGAAGCCAGAAGCCTTAGAAAGGGAGGGACTCCAGCTATCAAAAAGACTTCTTTCGAGTGGTCAGGCAGGCACGCACGCTCTAAGCTATCACTTTTAGACTAGTGTTGATCAAGTCTTAAATATGAATGGTAGTAGTCAGCAAGGGAGGCTAGTATGCGAAAGACATCTAGTTTTGATGATCAAGTATTCCATATTATAAAGACTGCCCGAAGGGAGGGCTACTACCACTGGAAGACTGAAAGCTCACTAATGATAGTGGTGATTCTCCGATATGCTCTTTATCAACTAAATAGTCATCCAGTATAGAAAGAAAGACCTAACCATGGGAGTCCTTAAGTCTGGCTCGAGTCTACTTGGATGCTCCAACATGAACATCATAACTAAGGTCATCAAGTCTCTCGGTGACACGTATCATCGTCCTTAGCCTTGTAGGCTAAGATTCCTTTCAATCTCCTAGTAGTGACTCCATCAATCTTGAGGCCTTAGTCCTCATACTCGATGGATGCATCATGACATGCGCTTACTTACTTTTAGTACTCTAAGTCATCACCACAAGCACTTCTTCAAAACGAGGTAGAGGGCCACTCAAGCAACGACTGTCGCTGGTACTTCACCCACATACAGGGAAATAGAGGAGGAAAAGGCGGATTCAAAAGAAACTATAGAAGAAGAGCAATATGTTGAAGAGGGTGATGATTCTGATGATGACAAACTCAATTCTGATGAAGATGCAGGTGATAACGATGATCATTATGATTCTTATTGATGTCCTCTCTTCTTTTGTAGTATGTTTATTGCACCATCTTGGTTTGGACTTTTAGACATTTGGATGTTAGACAAAGCTTTCACATTTTTGGACTATTTTGTTGTGTGGTTTTACACTTTTGTAAGTTTGCTGAAGACTTGGAGAGTTGGAGACTTGGAGTCCATGTTATTATGGAATATAGAGAATTGGAGAGTTGGAGACTAGGAGTCCATGTTATTATGGAATATGGAGAATTGGAGACTAGGAGTCCATGTTATTATGGTATATGGAGAGTTGGAGACTATCAGACCATTACTATTACATAGCCTATTAGGCCTTTACATGTTTTGTATAGTTTGAATTTTGAAATTTTGAACAAGTTCATTCTCAACATGCAATATGTTATATATTTGTAAAATAAAAATGTTACAAATTTACAATATTTTCAAATGCAATAAATTACAAAATTGACACAATTATATGTACATATGTGCGTTTCAACAACACATATATGTATATATCTAAAGAATTTGTAATATATAGCACCTGAGATCCTGGGTGCCACGCCAGCAGCCAAGTGTTTTTTGAAACCTTGAGCTTTTCTATAGACATGATGATCAAGCCTAGGTCCTTAGGTTTTTGATGTTTCGATAAATTCAAGGCAACAGAATAACCTTAGGAAAAAAAACAATAGTGGCATAGTTTGATAGCTAACAGCCTAAAAGGTCATAGAATGGAGTGACATAGTATACAACCCAATAACTATCCACTTGGTCTTCTCCTTTATGAGCCAAGGTGCCCAATTAATAGATGACTGGGCTGGATAAAAGGGGGGTAACTGTTCTCTAGTTAATTTTCCTCTTCCTATATGCTGGACTTCCATACACCATACAATGGGATAAAACTCATTTCAAAGCTGCAGTCAATTTTTTCTGCGTGGTGGGCTCAAAATTGCACAAGTCAGCTGGTTAACAATGATTAGGTTTTACTTTTGTTTTGGATTGGCGAGTTCAAGATAGTAAGATTCGTCTAGTAACTTCAGGATCTTATGCATCTGGCCCCTCTCTAATAAGGAAGGGAATGGAATCAAGTGAGAAATAAATGAGAATGATTAAAAAAAATTCTTTTTTTAATCCATATAATAGTTCTAATCTTTCTAATACAGAAGAGATTGGTCTTGCTCATTGTGACGATTTGTATCACTCTTCCTCTTACTCCTCAGATTTAACACAAGACAGCCCCTTAAGCCAGAGCTCACAGCTATCACCCTTCATTACTCAGTTGTAGCAGAGAATGCCGAAGGGTGAGGCCAGAACTGCCTCCTGCTCACCTGCTTCCATGAGTAACGATGCTTGACCGAGTCATCCTATACATATGGCTTTGAACATAGCATGAGGAGAACTGTCTATTAGAGGTTAATTTTTATAGAGAAGTATGTGAGAAATGGAACAAATAGCACAATGCAAAGTGGCTGAGAGATAGTAAACTAATAAGGCATTTGAGGTTTAAAGAGGGGGTTGGAACTCTTATTTACAGATGTGATCCCAAAAAGTAGCAAATGTGTCTCCCAATAGGAATAAATGGTTTATGATTTCTTTGACGATCAAGAAGGTGTTGTGTGGGCCTTGATATGAAAGAAAGATCCAAGCAAGAACGAAATTGAGGAGACCATCTTGCAAGTGCAAAAAACTTAAAAAGGTATGTAAGAAAAGGATAGATGAAGATTAGAATGGTTGGAGCAAGAACGCTTCATATGTTCTATAAATTGATGTATAAAGCATCAAAGTGAAATGACGGGATGAATTTCCTGCTTTAGAATCTAGATCAAGGAGGTCCAACTAAGGTATTGGCATTACATTTGCTGGCTCCTCACTTGTAGAAATAAGACAATTGGCGGCAAACATCCAACTTAGAGGAAGGCATCCAATAAACATAGACATTCCACATAGGAAGGAACCCCAATAGGGATGCCGCATCTCTGTCATGTCTTTGATTTTCTGTAGAGGTTAGTAAGAGTCCTAAGCAAATTTCCTTATTTTCCTTGATAAATGCACATTTCCTGTCGCATAGGCCTCTTCTCGTTTGTTCAGGGTTTTGTACAGCAGATATTGGAACAGAAAGGTACTTAAATTGAACCACTATACGGGAGCTCTTTGGATTTGGCATCAAGGAAGAAATCCATTTACGAACAATACAGTCATAATGAGGCACAGATCCTCTAATATCATTTGGGCGTACAAAACCTTTGTTGATAGAGGTTTAATCTTTCAGTTTTTTTTTTTTAATGAAGTTTCCGTGTTTTCCCTCCAAGGTCTAAACCTCTTCTTTTCAAGAGACACTCTGTAACTGTGATTAGATGACTATGGGAGGAAACTACTTGGAACTGCAGGCTGAATTCAATTCTTCGCTCTTCTCTATTTAGAGTATGGTGTAACTCATGTTCCCAGAAATGCATACCCCATGGCATATGGCTTAAATAATTCGTTTTTTCCGCTTCATAATTTTATAAATATTGGTTCAATATGAAGGAACTAGGTTCGTTTGATTTCTCAACACCATGAGAGAATTCTGTTTCAATATTTCATTCATTTTCCTTTTAATGGAATTTATAATGAAAAATAAAAGTAAATAAATAAACAGCATGGAATCCTCGAACTAGTTTGAAAAAACTATACATAGAATTCCAATTGAAAATACTCACCCGGATCAGGACCTTTGGGAGCAGTTGCACAAATTTTCTGATTAGGGCATCCTTCGCATGCATCTTCCTTCCCTGCTGACTCTGATTTAGGACCAGGGCAATCTACAACAGGCCAAAAATGAACATATTTCATTCGCAAAACTCCATAAAATTAATAGAATTAATCAGCCATTCTATAAATTACAAAAGGGAAACACCAAAAAAAAAAAATCAATAAATAGAGACAGAGAGCATGAAGTAGCATATGAACGACGAAGCCAATATGCTGTTTGCACCCAACAAATGTACAGAAGTTTTTTGAGAGAGATAGGGTAACGTTAACACAGGGGAAATGCTCATGAGCATGAAGGAGAGTAATCAGGAATTTAGAGAGAGAAAGTCTAGGGCAAATTCAATATGGGAATGGAAACACAACAGAATTGTAGAGAGAGAAACTAGGGCAAAAGTTTCGTACGTTCGTTTGCGTTTTCAGGGATAGCGTCCTCCATCGCCGCTCTGCCCTAGCAGATGCTTGCCTTCTTTTCTGAAATTAAGACCAAACCGCCTTCTAATAAGGAATTCAAACTTCAAAGTCGACGAGGGGCATTTTAGTCATATCTCTCAGCCGTGTAGGGGCATTTTAGTTATTTTAATGAACAAGAGAGTCGTATCAGACTCGAGACCAAGTCCTCTTTTGGAGACGGAATTCATATGGGTATGGTTCGTGTATTGCCGAGGCTCTAAATAATCAAAATAAGGCGCGCTTTTTTCAAAGATGTATTTCAATACCGGAAATATGTGTGATGACTCGAAAACTTATTTTATTTTTTTATTATAAAAAACGTACGGAATGTATAGAGCCGAGGCTCTAAACAATTAAATTTGAACCCACCATCACATAGTATCCAGAAATCTAGTTTCAATATGGAAAATCTTTGATGAAAAAAGCTCTAGTGCCCCCACTTTTCGTATAGCGACCCAATGCGTAGGACGGTCAAGATTTGTCACGTCTTTTAAACGGCGAAGATTTCGTTTTAAAAATTTAGAACTCTTGTCTGCCAATATTGGGGAGAGTGAAGAAAGTACACATCTGCCAACTACTGACTACCTCACTCTCTTCTCTCTCTCATCTTTTTAGCATCTTCAGTCTCTCCTCTTTCTCAGTCATGTCTCTTTCTCTCTCTCCATTTCTACCTCCTCTATAAGCAAGGCTGAATGCCACATCTCCTTTACGGCTCTTCTCAACATCCTCAGTCTCTCCTCTTTCTTAGTCTTACCTCACTCTCTCTCTCTAAACAACAACGATTTTGTTTTGAAGTCAAAATCCATAAACTTGATAAAGAGAGATAATGTCATTCCAACTAGAGAGAAAGAGAGAGATGGGGATGCGGGCGAGAGATGGGAGAAAGAGAGATGGGAATGGAAAAACTAAAAAGAGAGAGAAAAACATCTTTAGAAAGAGTGATATAGGACATGTGGCGGAGCCGAAATCCATAACCTTGATAGAGAGAGATGGGAATGGGGCAGGGGAGAGGGGGCGAGAGGGATTTTTAGAGAGACATGGCATGGGTATGTGGTAGTGAGAGTGGCGAGAGAGGGATTTCCAGAGAGATGACAATGGGTCAAGGGAGAGTGATTTCCAAAGAGATGAGAATGAGGCACGAAATTTTCAAAGAGAGAAGGGGTGAGAGAAAGATAGGGGTGAGGCAAAAGAGGGAGATGGGAATGGGGAAACTACAACAGAGAGATATGGGCGCTAGAGATAGAATGGGGGCATGAGAGAGAAAAAAAAGTTGGGAAACTACAGCAGAGAGTCGTAGAGGAGAGGTGGCCTTCAGCTCCGCTTGTGAGAAAGAGAAAAAGTGTTTAGAGCGAGAGAGTGAGGGAGAACGTCACCAGCGTGTAGAGGCATACTTTCCCCACCGTCCCCCTTATAATTTTTTAAAATGAAATATTTGTCGTACAAAGCACGAAATCTTTCCCCCGCTGTCCCCTTTCGAGTTGCTATACATAGAGTCTATACACATGAGTCTATACACTGAATCTTTTTCCATTTTTGATTAGTCTTAAAATATATTTTTATTTTTAATTATAAAATTTAAAGCTTAAAAAATAGTGTTGATCTAGCATATCAATGAAAATTTAAAGCTTAAAAAATAGTGTTGATCGAGCATATCAATTAACTATCCAAATATGCATTATAAGATGTACTATTTTTAAAACTAGAAATCCATTTTTTTTACCAGGTCCATGCATGTCGAAGTCGAGATGATCAATTAGAGGATATTTGGGCATCAAAACAACCTCTTCTAGTAAGATGTTTGAGGTAGTTCTAATTTGATTGTTCGGAGCCTAAGCCCTATATAAACTATTTCAAGTTAAAGCTTCAAAATAATGTAAATGGGAGCCGATATTTGAATAACTTGAAAACTTTTTAAAATTGATAATTCAAAAATACGTTACAAAATACATTATTTTTAGAACTTCGAAATTTATTTTAGAACTTCGAAATTTATTCTTTTTCATGTCCATGTATGGAGATAATCACTGAGCATCAAAACGACCTCTTCTAAAAAAAATTTTTGAGATAAATAGGGGCAGTTTAGCCATTTCATTAAAGACAATAGGACTTGTCTCTCTCTCTTCCCCTGTACTCTCTCTCTAGGTGGCCCCTCTTCCTCTCCTCTCTCTTCCCAGTTTTGCGCTCTCTTCTGTGAACACATTTTCGCGTGAGGCCATGGGTTTCCAGAGTGTTTGAAAACCCTGCAACTCTCTGAATATGGAGGTGGGAAAGAGCTGCCTATATAGCAGGAGAGCGCGCAGTGGAGGAATCCATGCGCTTAGTAGTGATCTTCTCTGCAGAATCTTCGGCTCTCTAGACCACTTCGATCTTGCTCGATCCTCTGTAGTCTGCAAATTCTGGTTAGTTCCACAACTTACTTCATAATCGGTTCCATTTTCTTGAAATTTCACTCAGAAACTCTTTTTCCGTGGCCAATTCGCAGATGTTTTTTTATGGGTTCTCTAAGTTTTTGTGGCATTAGGAAATGTATACATGCTTACTTAATCGGTTCCATTTTCTTGAAATTTCACTCAGAAAGTCTTTTTTCGTGGCCAATTCGCAGATGTTTTTTTTTATGGGTTCTTCAATTTTTTGTGGCATTAGGAAATGTATACATGCTCTTCCTTCAGTGCCCATGCCCGTTTGATTTAAAAATTTGATTGATATTTTACCTCAATCTTACCTAAAAAAACTCTATTTCTTTTCTAATTCGTGAAATAGTTTCTGGGTCCTTCTAATTTTTCGTTCAAAGAAATATGTATGCATTATTCATTTGATGTGAGGAAAGAAGAACTTTGAAGAGTAACTGACAGATTACTCTTTGTTGAGTAAAATATCATTATAAATGACTGACAAAAAGGTTAAGAAGCATCAATGACCAATATCTGTAACAGCCGATATACTTAGAATTCTACTTGAATAATGCATCCCTGAAGCTAGCTTTGCTTAGTAATTTGTAAAATATGTAAATTCCTTTTTGGGTGTCAGATTGTTATTGCTTCAATGTACTCCATTGATCAACTGCACACACCCACTTTTTGATAAATTTTTAGATTTTTTTCTCTGATCGATAACTATGTTACATATTATTAGGAACTGAACCTTTTCTTACACACTTTTCATTTTCTCTTTCCAGGTACAGAACAATTCTTAACTCTAACTTATGGAAACATCTATGTTACAAGCAAAAGCAATGTCCGGTTGATCTAAGTGAAGTGCACACTCCCAATAAATCATGGAGTATCTGCCTGCAAGAGCTTGCAGTGGAGCAACACATAACGTATTTATCAGCAGGCTTTGCAGAAGTTTCTCAATGGAGAGGCCATTCTTCAGGGTACATTGAAGTTTGTAACTTCCACTGTGTGATTCTCAAAGTATTCCAAATCACCTTGGCATAAAGAAAATGACAAGAAGTGCATTGTGCTGTATTTTGCATAGAACAAAACTAGCTAGTGACATGGTTATTGGAATGCACCTTTTGCTTGTCATTACTCAGACACTTGTTCGAAAATCATTTCTTCTTTACAAATAGTGAAATGATTTTCTAAAAGGATTCTTGAAACATTTTGTAACAAAGAAGGAATTTATAGCTTATCAAAGAATAGATGGATTAAGAATATGATGTAACTTTTCCCAGGATAATGACTTTTAGTCAAACACTTCCTGTAAAGTCATAAACGAAGAAGAATAAGTGATATTTTGCTTGCTGTGTTTGGTCTATATTGTCCATCTTAGTCGACTAATGGCTTCTACAGCTAGGCTTCTACAGCTAGGCCCAAAAAAGGTATAACAATGACAGATGCAAACAAGCCTGAGGTGTTGATTCAATTAGTTTCTGAAGTTCAAACTTATGTGCCTGACCAAATGCGACCAACATAGGCTCCTGATTGTCTAAATGTATCTTTGATGGGCCAAATGCGCAGCATTAGCAGATGAATAGAGAGATGATGAGATAACGCTCTTTGGGGTGGCTGAGGAGATGATAGAAAAATCCACTTGGTTAAGTGGGGAAAGGTAGGTAGGGCTATCGAAGAGGCAGACAACAGAATTAGGCATTGGGAGCATGAGAGAGTTTAATACACAAAGGGGGCCGGCACCCCACCTAGGCATAGGCAGCTCTTTATGGGCGGCCTGGCCAGGTGCCCAGTGCTCAGACTTGGGTGGGTGCCCAGGTCATGCCCTTGCCTGAGGGTAGAAGATGCCGTCCGGAAAGGGCTACTTTTTGCTTTTTCCCCTTTTAAGGGGGGAAAGAGGGGGGTCAGTGCACCTTCTCTTCGACTCCGATCAAGGCCCATCCCACCTATTTTAAGTAAGCCCTCTATGCAAAAGCTTTTATTGCTGGCCCGACTTTTGAGCCTTTAAAACCTCAAAAAGGTT
>NW_006499883.1:1733970-1746431 GCF_000471905.2 Amborella trichopoda | reverse complement strand
AACGCCTATAGGTGAAGTTCTACAATACTTCACCTACACCTCATCACCATCAAAAGTTCATCACACGGTCACTGTTGTCCGGTTCTATTTGAATTTTAATAATTATTTTACAAATCAGTTTTATCTAAAATTTGGGGCATGTGTACATATGACCAAGGTGCACAAAAATAAAATATTAAAAAAATAATAGTCATAAAAAACAATGACAAAATTACCCCAGAAACTTCATAGGGTATTTTAGGTCATTTTTATCATCCAAACTATTTGTTTTATATTTTATTCAGGTGCGCCTCATTAAGCCGCACATACCAACAAAATTTCAGATCATTATGATTTGTGAAAAATATTAAAATTCAAATACTATCAGACTTCTATGGCCGTGTGATGAACTTTGATGGTGATAAAGTTGTAGGTGAAGTACTGTAGAACTTCACCTATAGGCATTTTGAAGTGTTTTCCTAGATATATATATATATATAACATACATACATACATATATATGTATGTATATTCAAACTTTTTAGACATTAATTATTACACAATTTGAGAAATCATCTCAAACTCTTTTTGTTTTTCTGAATTCATTGTGGACCACAATGAGCAGTGTAAGGGGATTTTTAGGGTGATTTAGAGGTTCAAGTCATCCAAAACTTCAAATATTGAGATTCAAGCAACAAAGGTGAGTGTTTTATCTTCGTATTTGAGATTTTTTCGTTTTTTCCAAATGTCTTCGACGGATTTGATTTGGATTTTTTAATTGTGGAAAGTGTATGAACTATGGAGATTGGCGTCTATGAATTTTGGACTATGAATTTGTGGTTGCGATCATGTATTTAAGTTATTTAGTATTTTCTCGTTATGGATATTTGAGCGTTTTATGAAATCATGGATGTCATTTGCTATATCTTTTTTTTGGGGGGTAATTCAGTGGGGATTGGGTCCCCTACCCTTAGTAGGAATGGAATTCAAGATGTCATGTCGTGGCGTCCCATCACCCTAGCCATCTAGCCTTAAGCCCATTCCTTTGTTATATCTTTTGATTTATTACAATTTTGAAATGTGAATTCAATGATTTCAATGTGTTTTGTAGTGTTCAGGTGCATATAAATGCACATATACTTGTTGGAACCATAGTTAGCAAGTACGGGAATAACAATATTTCAGCAAACCAAAACATCGATAATAAATTGGTTTTGCTCCAAAAAAGTCGGAGGCATAAAATCAGGTCAAAAATACGGATCACCTAAAATTAGTTAAGTTAGAGAATCGTGAATATTTCGGATTTGACTAAACAAAACGGAGTGAAAAAGTCGGATATGTTAGGGTAACATAGTGTAAGATTATGAGTTGCAGTTATTATATGGATGCATTAAAACCATTTAACTATGATTTTTATGTCCTTACCTTGAATCTTGAGTTATACTTGACAAATTTTTGTCTAAACTTTCAATAAGTACAACAATAATGCTCACTTTGTTTTCACAACACAAAATATATGATAGATCTATTGGGAGCCTACAATAAAATAACAATAGTACTTAACACACGAAGTATATTAGCAAACAACACGAATGCGACCCCTGGTATGGAATTATTGTGGGGAAGAAAAAAAAAATGACCTTTAGTATAGGATTGCAATTAACTAAAACACAAAAATCCAATAATGTAAAATAGTGGTCTGCCCAAATTGTTATGTTTTATGCAATATTAATAATGAAATAGCAAAAAATTAAAAAGGTGAAATTAATCAAACTTTTTTATGCAGAAAAAAAAAAAGCAACAAAATTCTTAAGTAAATTCAAATATTCAAAGCTCACCTTGTATTCCTAGCTGTCTAAATTGCTAACTGTCACATAATCCCTTGTTCCAAAAGGCGGACCACCTAGCGCCTAGGCGGTCCAGGGGGCCTGGCCGCCTAGGCAGCCTGCCCCTAGGAAGCCGCTTAGGCGCTTGGGCACCTGCTTAGGTGGGTGCCCAGGGGCGAAAATGCCCCTTGTTGAGGGGCATTTTTGGGTTATGTTTGGGTTGTTTTATAAAAATAAGACTGAAATGAATTTAAACCCCATAAGAGCCCATTTTAGAGAGATAGAAACATCAAAAAACTAGAGTTTTGTTATTTCCATAGGATTGAAGAGCCTTTCAAAGTTACGAGAAATCAATCTAAAATCACCCATTGAGATTAGATTTAGTTTTGGAGATCTTATAGGTCTATTAGAGGGCCTTTTAGAAGATTTTGAGATCTAAATCTTATGTGTTATTTTTTATTTTCTTGATAAGAATCGATGTCTTGCTAAGTTGCTATTTTGGATTATAGTTTCCTATTTTTAAGCCATTTTTTAGTTTCTCTGTGTATGGACTATGGAGTGCATGGAGTTTGGATTATGGTGTGGAATATGGATATGGTCTAATACTCTAGTGCCTAATAGTTTGAAGTTTAAATTTTAAAGTTTGATTTTTGAATTTGAAATGCATGGAATTATGGACTAAAATATGTCTCAATATATATATTTTTTATTTTTTACACAAAATCTGACCTTAAAACAAGTTTTCATTCTAATGGACCACCTAGATTTTGGGCGCCTGCTTAGGCACTGAGCGGCCTGGACCCCCTAACCGCCTAGGTGCCGCCAAGCATTTTTTGGAACACTGACATAATCTCTCTCTTGCTATTTATAATGACTCTCCGTATTTAGAGGAAAGAAATGATTTTCTATTGAACTTCCTCTAACTCTAACTATTATTTTGAGATGTATGGTTGTTTTGATGGATTTTTTTTTTTTGGAGAAATAAAGGCACATATTTGGGAAAACATTTTTATGGAAATTTTTGTTAAATCGAGATTCTTAACTACTTCCACTTTTAATATGCTTATCTCTAAACCACAATTCAAAGATATTAAATTCATGAAGCGATAAATTATAGTGAAGAAATTTTATTTGAAAATTTTTTTTGTAAAAAAGATAAAATATAGATTTATATTGGTTCCATTAAAAAAACTTGGTTTCTTGAATATCTTTTGAAAAAGTCGGAGTTCTTAATAGATTCGTGCACATTGATGATCAGCAAAGCTCTTCCCTAACTTCTTTGGGGATGCTAGATACTTGATGATGAAATCAATTGATCTCCTCCATGGTGTCGAAATGGAAATGGTTTTGAATACTCTGTTTATGAAATATAGAGAGTGGGGCAGAGGTGTAATTGAGTTGCTTATTAGCAATGTTGAGACAATTAATATCTGTTCATGAGGGTGAAAGGGTGGATTGAGTTAGGAACAGGGTCCTTATGACTAGTTTTGTGTTGACTATTATCTGGTGCCTTTATGTATCATCATAAACTCGTGGCTGATGATGTATTCAGCAATTCTAAGTCTGCATTACATACACATATACATGTATGTGCGTGCGTGTGTGTAAGTTTTGATTCATGGTTAGGATGAATGTATGTACATGTATACATGTACATACATTACGCTGACACAGTTTTTCTTTAATACATGAGTAGAATAAAAATGTGAAAAACGTGTGAGCACATATACATCAGCTATTTTTGTCCATGTGTTTATGTACTCGATATTCGCAATCGACAGTTGATATCTTTTGTATTGGTCTTATTTCTTTTAGTGATTAACTGGTGAAGTTCAATTATTTTATACATACTATTTGTCTCATGTGCAGTGTAAATGTTTGCCGCATGAAGATGGGATTACTTTTGACCGGTGTAGGAGATAAGGTATAAGATTGAATGCATCATTCATTAGTGGCAGCAAACTTCTGATTCCACTTGTACAGAAAATTGGGCATATGTTAGTGTGTGTGTGTGTGTGTGTATAGTAATCATCCTCTTCAATTGGCATGCATTAAATGATTTGTTTCATAAAGTATTATATTTGTCCTTGTAGGTGAATGTTCATTTTAATGACTTGAATTTCGTAGGTGTTAATTTTTTAATTGAATACACTCGAGGGAACATAGGGGTGGCTCCAATAGGCAATAAGATGAGGGAAAAATAGTCTCAGGTGGGCTGGCCATATGTAGTGTAGATATAATACAACACTAGTCAGGATGGACGAATTTGTTCAAGTGGAAGGCTCTAAAAGAGCAAAAGGAAGGCCCAAAAGGACATGAATGGAAGTAGTGAGAAGAGATATGGTGACTTATAGTCTAACTGAGGGCCTTGACCCTTGATAGAACGGAATTGCAGGACATGATTCATGTAGCCAATTCCAAATAGTTGGGATAAGGCTCAGATGATGATGACGATAAGTTAATATTTGGATGATTTGGCTCTTTATTTGAAAATTGTGGAAACTGCAGTTATTGGACATAGTCTTTTTTTTCATTTTTATTTTTAATAATCTCACTATTGTTAAGGAAAGAAATGAGAGAGCTAAGGTTCTAGATAAACTATTGTGATTATGATAGACCTTGTATGGCTAAGTTGAGACGCAAATCTCTCTCTCTCTCTCTCTCTCTCTCTGCGCACACTTGTTGATGTGCATATGTTGTCTCTGTTTACGCTGTGTGCTCACATACACACGAATTGTTACACAAATTCACAAAAATGTGATATTGAGGGTTTTCAAGTGATTGTCATTAGTAGGATCCTTAGTGAATGCTTAGGGAGGTTCTTGACATGTCAGAGGATTCCTTCCAACAGGTAGTCTTGGGATCCAATGGATTGCTCCATTACTAGGGTTCTAAAGCGGACCTATTGAGGGACTGGATTACAGATGTTTGGGGCATGAGATGTATCAAACCTTCACCTAGGACATTAAAGATCAAATTCATCAGGGGTTCACAGAGTTACCTCAGCCTAACTGTGGTATTGGTGGCTTTCTTCATGATTGCACACTGCTGGAAGTGTAGCACTATTCTAGCCACATGGGGTATGTATTCTCTAGAGTCGTAGGTGAGAACACTTCACATCAAGCCTTAAGATTTTTCAACTGTGTCATGCTAATTGCGTTCTAGTGGAGGGGTCTTAACTTTATTTAGTGGGCTTGTTGATAACTCTAGCTCAACTCTGTATAAAGGGAGAATAAATAGTAGTGTGACTTTTAAATTTCTCACCGTTCCTATTTTTTCTCCAAATTTTCTAAAATATCAGCATCTCTTTCTCTCTCTAACTCTCATCTCTGAAATCTATTTGCTTAAAAATATTTTTAATTTTTTATACAAAACTAATAATAAAATTTCCAAGAGAAAAATTGCATTCATCTCCCTTCCAAAATCTTTTTTATGATTTTTTAAAAAACTTGAATTAAAAGAATAATCAGTTATGGAGAAAAATAAGAGTAAAAAAGAAATTTCAAATAAAAAATTAGAAAGGGATTTTATATACTGAATGCCTATAAAAAGTTTTTTTTTTTTATACTCTCAACATTGTATAGATGAATAAGAGAGTTACAAAAACAGCCCCAAGGGGATTACAAAGAAAAGTCACCAAGAGAGGTGACAAAACCAAGAAAGCGAGAACTATGAAAATAACAGCAATAAGAAACAAAGATAACCCAACATTCTGTCAACCAAAACTAAAGACTGTGCGATGACACTGAGGCCGCTTCGAGTTTGGCTAGTTCATCTGCGACCTGGTTGGCCTCCCTCCAGATATGCCTCCAAGAGAACTGCATATGCCTGCAAAGATCATGGATTTCATCAAAAAGACACCAAAGTCTCCACGGTGGCTTTGAGGTGCTAGATGCCCAATAGATGATGTTCTGAGAGTTCCCTTCTACCAAGAGAATAGAGCCCCAATAGTGGTCGAAACGTCTGAGGCCTTCACGAGGGGCCCGGGATTTGGCCTTAGTTGAATGCCTATAAAAAGTTGGAATTACAAAATTAGAAATTTCTATATAAGTTTTTACCTTATCCAAAAAATGAAACTTGAAAAAGAAAATAGAGAAGGTTAGATAGAGAAGTAAACATCTATAAAATAAAAATGAATGAATTCTAATGAAATAAAATAACAAATTATTACTTTTTTGATTAAATATTTTAAAAAAAATTCATCTAATCTCTCAGCAGGAGCATCATGCAATGCACATGCCATTTGCTAGTAGAATATGTCCTACTTGGTAGTTTTTTTTTTGAGAGAAAGTTAACATATGTCCTACTTGGTAGTTTGTTCTTAAAGGATAGTGAATTCTGTTTCCACTTGAACTCATGTGTCCAACATATTATGTTTTGAGTTTATCTTGTTGTGTGAAGTAGTATTTGTGACTGTCTTTCAGATTTATTATTAAGGGGTGATTTTTACATGTTTCTTTTTATATTGATGATGGTAGGTATTGCGGCTATGGTCTTCACGGAATCACAAGTGTTTAGAAGAATATCAAGTTCCAGATGTGCTCCCACTCATTGATTTTGATTTTGATGAGAATAAGGTAAACAGGCTACAAAACACAAACCCTTCCATTTATTGGACTTTTGGTGTTTTAATTCTTAGAGATATATATATCTAAGAATTAAAACACCAAAAGTCCAATAAATGGAATATATATATAATTTTATCAATGCATAATAACACAATGGCATCTGCTTATAAAGGGCATGTATTTACGCATTTGGGACATGTGAGGTATGTATGAATGCATTCATGGAGTATGCATTGAAATATTCAGTTTTTATTTGTACTTTGGTTGATGTCCATGAGTTAGTTTTAAAAGACAAAAATTGTTATGGTATATTGAGTTAGTTTATAGTTTTCAGATTGTTGGTCTTGTTGGAACTCACGTAAACATTTGGAAGCGTCAAGGTAAAAGAAGCATATTGTCAAACAAAGGGTGTGTGACACGAACTTACTGCATGCGGTGAGTGGTTAAATCTGAACATGGTTGTTAACTTTAATGTATTATTCTATTCTTGCATGTTGTGTTAAGCAGATGCTTTTGTTTGTTCTTTCTTCCTAGAAATGGTGTTTTGGTTGGCATAAAAGGAAAAGAATTTCACCACAAACTCATGCTTTCCTTTTAAAGAATTGGTCTGAGGTCTGCATGAGAAAGCAACAAATGAAAATGTAGGGGCATTTGACTCTTGTATTCCATGATATATTTGTTCAGTAGATCGGATTTTCAAAATATTTAGGACTTACAAGCTGGAGGGTTCAGATCACCAAAAAATAGTGGAAGTTTTGGATTATAATGCATTTCAATTTTTTTGAATTATTGATGATTTCTTTTTCTTGTCATAACCTATCCATAATAGCACATGCTCTTGAACAGAGGGAATTGCCCTGGCTGTGTTGAGAGAGATAGGAGTGAGAGAGAGTGATGTAACGAGTAGAGAGTGTGGGCTTCAATTGGAATGGAGTGCCAGATAGAACCATGGGCGAATTTCAGGCATACAGTATTATTAAAGCCAAGAAGTTGGGGGAATGATGCTGTCTGGATTGTCAACGCTCAAAGTTCTCTCATGGTGCTGTACTGTGAGTTACAGTAGTTTATTAAAGTTACTGTAAATTTTCTGTTATAGTAAACAAAGTAAAGCACTGTAAATTTACTGTAATGAGAGAAATTTCTGCAATGTACAGTAATATTCAGTAATCACTGTATATAATATAATTTACAGTATCAAATAAAAAGCAAAATTAGGTTGCGAAAAAATCTACAGTAAACCCAAATAAGGAAAGCCAAATTTGGGTTTCAAGGGAGGGAGCATTAATGATGTAAACGGAGGGGCCCCTTCCCCCAATTTTCAGGGGATGGGGAATTCCTAAACCTTGTTGACAAACAAGGTTTATGGCCTATTTAGTGATAACTCGATCCAGAATTAGGCTTAGCCCTGTTATCGAACTTAGTTGGATTTGTCTACTAACTACCTGTTGTAGGTTATCACTGGGGAACTCAAAAGTAAAGAAAACAATCATGAAGCCCGCTTTTCTGACTGTTAAGTGTGGTGGATGAAATGAAAGTTGAGGATGGTGGTACTGGCTTTTCTTGAGCTTCATGTTTGAAGCTATATCATCTCTTTCCATATTATTATCATCAGCATACTAGTTAATTAAGCACTCGTATTTATTTAGTTAGTGGCTATCAGTAATTTCCTGAACCCATTCTCTTTGGTCTGAAATGGTACCCTGGGAGGCTAGGACATTTGGTGTTCTTGAGATGGCTTCTGGTTTGCTATGCAGTTACATGGATCCAGAGGCTGTAATTGGATGTGGGGATGGAACTGTTCGTGTCTTTGATATGTATGGGGGCAGAATGTCAAGAATTATAAGGTCTGTATTCTCTATTCAGTGCGACATGGACACGCATGAATTATGGAACTCTATCGCTTTGGCGTAGAGAGCAATGTGATTTATTATGATTTTCTTGGTAGGTCAGGATGGTTTTGCAAAGGAGAGGTTCAATCCCAAGACCTCTCTCATTTTTATTTTATTTTTTTAACTAGGTCTGGCCATGAACTAATACAAAAGACACCTGGTTTGCAACCATGTGTCTCACCTCTGTATTAAGCCAAATGGTTGGTATGCAAAAGTTCACCTTGTTCTATAATTGATTATACAGTCCCAAGAGTTATCAAATATGCATGTTTACAGGAGTTTGTTTTTTCTCTTTTGGGTAGTTCAGTTGTAGGAATTGAGCTTGAGATGTTGCGTTGCTTGGCGTCAACTGCTAACCAATCAAGCCCAGGCCCAAGTCCATGTTTACCAGGAGTTAATGATACTCATTTTGGAAACTTTTGTTGTTAAGACTTCTCATTTTACTTTCTGCTCATTTTTTGTGTCTAATGTGTTTCTCACATTCAAACTTTTTCAGGATGCATCATGCCCCTGTAACTTGCCTGGCTTTGACCGATGACCAGTTGATAGTGAGCGGTTCCTCCCTTGGTAGTGTATCTGTTTCTGATATTGTATCTGGCCAAGATGTGGCTTCCTTGAGAAGATCCACTGCCACAGGTGATTTCCATGGCATTCTGCCTGAAATGAGATATCTAGAATGCTAACTTCTTCTCTTTGTGAATCTAAAGTGTAATCGTAAGTTATTGAATGTGTCTCTTTCTTCTATTAATTTATCTAATTATAAATTTCTTTCTTCTATTTTGAGGATGCGGGAAGACTTTATACTAAGAAACTGAACCTTTGTAGGTCTTTATAATATTACTTGATAATGTGACTAGAAACTGTAAAGGGTGCGGTTTGTATAGAGCCTAGGCTCTAAACAATCCAATTAGAGCCTACCTTCAAATAGTGTTGAGGAATGTGGTTTCCATATTAAAAATCTTTTTGATAGCCTTAAAATATATTTTCATATTTATTTATAAAGTTTAAAGCTTAAAACATAGTATAGATCGAGAGATCTATGAAAACTTGAAAATCTTTAAAATTGACGTTCCAAAAATATGCTACAAAATACACTATTTTCAAAACTTAAAATCCATTTTTTTCTCATGTCCATGCATCTTGATGTTGAGATGATCAATTTGAGGATATTTGGGCATCAAAACAACCTCATCTAATGAAAGTTTTGATATAGGCTTGAATTTGATCGTCTAGAGCCTCGGCTCTATATAAACTTTTCCCAACTGTAAATACCTCAGCTCATGTCTACCAGCTATATTTCGTATATTCTTCTACATTTTTCTAAGCCTATGTATGAGATTAAGCAATGAATTAAAACTTGGCAGAGTCGACTCATTTCCTTGCCAAGCCCAGTACTCTGGCCACTTAAAATTTAAAAGATAAATTTATATAAAATTGTTGAACTAATGTAAAGAAATTATATATGCAATTTAAATTATTTTTGAAAATGATATGTGAGTTTTTCTTGTCATATGGAATATTTTTATATTTTCCTCTTCTTTTGGATTTTTCTAAATGTCTCCAAATATAAATCAATTTTTCTAAATCGATGTTTTGTTCTTTTTTGTTTTAGCTTTTTTGGACTTTTTATGTTGCCTTAAGTTTTCTTCGCTTTACTATTTTTATTTCGTTTTTAAACCATTTTCACTTTTTTTATTTTTTTTTGGCCTTTTGGGCCCTGAAATTTCCTCGGTCGAGTTCACTCTGACTTGGCTGAGTTACTCACCTCGGACCACTCGGCTGAGTTACTCCTTGGGCCAGGGCGGCCGAGTCCGAGGCCTAAGGCGAGTTTAAAAACATTGAGGTAAAGGAATAGTTAAAGTTGTTTCATGTTGTGGGCAAATGTTTTGAACTTGCAACTTAAATTGCGGTTAAGCAATTTTGAGCACATAAATGAAATTTTTTTTGTTGAAACGGTTAACGTTGTTGTATTAAGGAAAAAAGAGAATATTTAGTCATTTGTACGTTTTGAGTCTTATGTATTTAGGTCTTATCCAAACCTTTCAAACACTGTCTACTTCACATTTGAACATCATGTGCAGGAATAAGCTGTTTATCCGTGAACCCGTGCTCGCATTATGTTTTTGCTGGAACAACATCTGGTTATGCACAATGTTGGGATCTCCGGTAAGGAAATTCAACTCAAAACTTCAACGGCACGTACATCAGATTCCTTTGGTTTGAAATGTAGTTTAATGCTAAAAGTTTTCTTATTTTTCATATATGGTATATTTCATTATTTTGAACTCCTTTTCGTAGTTGAGAAAATTCATTAAAGCCCAAAAGAAGTTTCGGAATGTCACCTGTCATAGTATTAAAGTGCAGTTTCCTTGTTTTAGGTTGCTAGAAGTCCAAGAGCATGACACTGCACCATAGTTATTTTAGTTGTATGCATGATTGTCTCTCTCAACCATGACTGTGGGCTGAGATTTTACATGTTCTTCCTTCTCTTTTCCTCTTTTCAAGGAAACATCAGCAAGTTTGGAGGACACGAGTGAGCCCAAATGTTTTGTATGCAATGGATCATCTACCAGGTGATACATTCTGTCTGGTTGTGGGTGGCATTGATGGTGTTTTGCGTGTAGTCAGCGCAAACTCAGGAATCACTCTCTCAGCCTTTATTCCTGGAATTGATACAAGAAGAGACTCAGATGACAGATTGGTTAAGAAATTCAAGGCAAAGAGAGCGACGGAAGATGACCTTCTTACCATACCAAGACATGAGCGGCCCACCATCACATGCCTTTCAGTGGGAATGCATAAGGTGGCCACCGTTCACAATGATAAGCACATAATGATGTGGAGGTTCAACTGCTAACTGATAATTCTCTTCAGAGTTAAAAAGGTTGGGTTGGTGCTCTCTCTGTAGGTCAATGCATTGGATCAATGGCTATCCCTTGCTCAATTTCTTGAAGTGAGAATTGTTTCTTTAGAGAGAGAGTCTGTTTATGCAGCGATTATGCAGCGAGATGGCAACAATTGTTTATGTTTGTGAGAGAGAATCTGTTTATGCAGCGAGATGGCAAAAATTGTTTTATGAATGCTCATCTGTGTGAGCGCGAAGACCCAATGACAGAGACAAATAAAAAACTTAGGTGAAAATATCATAAAAAGGTTTGAAACCCCTTACAATATCACTAACGGGTTAAAGATTAAAAATTACACTCGAGCATATGTTTTTAAATTTTATATCAATTTGGTAAAAATTATGCTTAAGGGTGTACTTTTAAATTTTATATCAATCAGGTGCATCGTCAAAAAAGATATTGTCAAAAAAGATATTGAAAAATTCTTATTCGGTGTTGTGAAATCATAACAATGAGGGGTAGTTTGACAATTTTACCTCCAATCATCATTCGGTTAAGTTTTTTTTTTGGGATAAAATTGCTAAAATACCGCAAATTGTTTTGAATTTTCAGCACTAAATAAGAGCAAGCAATTTGGAAAGTTTCAACTTTTTGTTTTTTTTTTGAGGACGTACTTAATTATGTAGAAATTTCAAAGCATACCTTTAAGTGTAAACCATGTCTAAAGGTAAACCATGTAAATCAAAGGGAAGTGATACTAGTTTTATATTAAATTACGAATAGTCTCCTCTTTTGTGGTCCACTGGATGTGCCCGCTAAAAGTTGCCAAAAATCAAGAGCAAATTTTTGAAAATTTATAAAAAAAATTAATAATAGCAAAAGAAAGGGAGGGGTTTGAAAAGAGGTTTGGAAAAGAGAAAAAGTAAAAAATGAAAATAAAACAAAATTGAGAGAAAGTAGAGCGAGCCTACTGAGTCGTCTCAACACCTGGAGCTGGGGCTTGAGTCAAAGCAAGTTAGTCAAAGAGGACCATTTCCACTAAGCCAGAGACACTTGATTTCGATGAGTAACCGGAGGTTCGAGGGAGTTTGGAGGGAAGAGGAGTAACGGGAGGTTCGAGGGAGTTTGGAGGGAAGAGGCACCACGGTAGTCTAGGGCTTAGCCGGTGTACTGTATGGTCTAGGTTTTGATTTTTTTTGTTTTAACCAGCGTTTAAAAAATTGCCGAGTCGAACCGGATTCGCCCGGTTCGACTCGGAATTCACGAAAAAGGTACCGGATCGGTTCAAAAACCGGGAATCGTCCGGTTCTAGAGAGAACCGGACGATTCCGCACAGTGACTCGCCGATTCACT
>NW_006499883.1:1715688-1731442 GCF_000471905.2 Amborella trichopoda | reverse complement strand
TTTATTCTGACCGATTAACCCGATTCCGATCCGGATCGCCGATTCGCCGATCCGGATCTGTTTTTGAAAAGCCCGATCCGGGTCACCGATCCGGTTTTTAAACCATTGGTTTTAACAAATAAATAGGTAAGTCAGTGGAGATTTGTACTCCTACCCTTTGATGAGAATAGAGTCAGAGACTGGTCTAAATTTTAATTTTTTTGACTTGCTTGAGGGTTTAGAAAGATTGAGCCAAAGCTAAATAGATTTCAATCGAGTTGCAGGGTTTAGAGGGATACGAGGGATATGAGATTCGGGTTTCAAGGATCAAAAGTGACAAAAGTGGTCAAGTGGGCAAAAGCTAGGGTTCTTGACCCGAAAATGACAGGGAAAAGGTCCAACTCCCTTACCAGTCCACTAATGAACCAAGGACCTTTTAATCCATTTTATTACATTAATTGAATCACCTTCTATAGCAACTTTATATTAAATTCTCTACCAACTTCACTACTTGAAGAACAGACCCCTTGAAGAACAGACCTAAGCTAAGCCTCATTAGCCATTGACAAGCCCATTGGACCATGGTATTTCTTCAACACCAATCTTTTGTTATCTTTAATAATGCTACTACCTATTCCAATTTGTCCAGGGTTCCCAAATGAACTCCCATCAAAATTAAGGTTAATCCAACCTTCTAAGGGTGCTTCCCACACTCCCACACCTAGATTTTTTACAGCTCTGTCCTTGAATAAAACATGAGCATTGAACATAAGAGCAATTTGAAAAACACCCCACCACTCTTCTATTAGGGCACGTTTGATTCATGTGAAATAGTTTTCTTGTAGGAAATTAATTTCTTAGGAAATCGTATTCTTAGATTTAGATTTCACTTTTTTTTTTTTTTTCTCATGTTTGGTAATACTATTTAGATTTCCTATAAAGTTGTTTTCTTTCGTTTGGTATCTTATTGGGGAATCTACCTTCCTGAAATCTGGAATGTAAGCCATTTTCTCTCTCTAGAAATCCAATCGCTCTCTCTAAAACCCATCCTCTCTCTAGAAACCTAATCTTTCTTTCTCTATCTAAAAACCTATTATCTCTCTGTAGAAACCCAATCTTCCTTGCCCTTTCTAAAAATCCATCAATTTTCTCTCTCTAAAAACCCACTCTGTCTAGAAACCCAATCTCTCTTTCTCTTTCTAAAAACCCATTATCTCTTTCTCTCGTATAAAAACCTAATCTTTCTCTCAAAAAAACTATTCTCTCTCTAGAAATCCTCTCTTTCTCTCTCTAATATTCCATTTTCTCTTTCCCTCTCTAAAAACTCAATCTCTCTTTCTCTCTATAAAAATTGATTCTCTCTAAAAACCCAATCTCTCTTTCTCTTTCTAAAAACTCATTTTCTCTTTCTCTATTTAAAAACTTATTCTCTCTAAAACCTCATTTTTTTTCTCTCTAAAAACCTATTTTCACTCGAAAAAACCAATCTCTCTCTAGAAACTCAATCTCTCTTTCTCTCTCTAAAAATTCATTATCTTGCTCTAGAAATCCAATATATGTTTCTCTCTCTAAAAACCAATTCTCTCTCTAGAAACCATCGCTCTCTAAACCCAATCTCTCTTTCCCTCTCTAAATCCAATCTTTCTTTCTCTTTCTAAAACCCACTCTCTCCCTCTAGAAATCTATTGTCTTTCTCTTTCTAAGAACCCATTCTCTCGTTCTCTCTCTAGAAATCCAATATCTATTTCTCTTTTTAAAAACACATTCTCTCTTTCTCTCTCTAAAAAACAATCTCTCTCTCTAAAAACTATTATCTCTCTAGAAAATCAATCTCTCTCTAAAACCCATCCTCTCGCTCTAGAATCCAATGTCTCTTTCTCTCTCTAAAAACCCACCCTCTCTATACAAACCCACCCTCTCTCTACAAACTCAATTTTTTTTCTCTATCGTAAATCCCATTATCTATTTCTCTCTCTAAAAATCTAAAATCTCTCTCTGAAAACCCATTCTCTTTCTCTTTCTAGAAACCCAATATCTATTTCTCTAACAATTCATTCTCTCTAGAACTAATCTCTCTCTAAAAACCTATTCTCTCTCTAGAAACTCAATCTCTCTTGCTCTCTCTAAACCCATTCTCTCTTTAAAAACCCAATCTCTCTTTCTCTCTCTAAAAACCCATTTTCTCTCTCTAGAAACTCAATCTCTTTTATTCTATCTAAAACTCCTCTCTCTCTAGAAACCCAATATCTCTTTTTCTCTCTAGAAATCCAAGACCTCTCTCTCTCTAGAAATCACTTTTCCGCTCTCTAGTAATCAATATCTTTCTCTCTTTAGAAACCCAATCAATCTCATTCTCTCTCTAGAAATCAATCTTATTCTCTCTAAAAACTTAATCTCTCCTAGAGATCTAAAAACTCATTATCTCTCTTTAGAAACCAATTTCTCTTTCTCTCTCTAAAATCCCAATCTCTCTTCTCTCTAAAACCCAATATCTCTTTCTCTCTCTAGAAAGTCAATATTTTTAAAAAAAATTTGAAAATTTTTTTTGCCTTACTGTGAACAGGAAAAGTTTGATGAGTGAAATAAAAAAATAAATAAAAAGGGGGGGGGGGGGGACTTCTTAATGGGTCGGGACGAGCCATACCCAATATATTCTTTTTGGGTTGGGTTGGGCTGGGCCAGGCTTTGATAGTACATATTTGGGGGCAGGGTGAAATTTTCCGGCCAAAGTATTTTCGGGCTTTGCCAAGCCTTGAGCTAGCCCAGTCTTACACCCCTACTAGAAGTTATTTTGAAACAAATTGGAATCATAACTACATAGGTATGATTCCAATTTCTTAGATTTTGGACACTTTTTTATGAAAATTAATTTCATAGGTAAAAAGATTGCTTACTCTTATGACAAACCAAACTGTGAGAAATTAGTTATTTGCAAAGAAAATAATTTCTTAAAAATCATTTTCATACGAACCAAACATGCACTTATAGATAACCATTCTGCAACAATCACCCTATTCTTCTCACAAAGTTCATGACTCCTCTTAATTACACCTTCAAAACACCCTCTACTCCTTTCCTCCCATAGTTCCCACCTCCCATAGTTCCCGAAGTATTGTTGATTTAGCTATTTTTCAAAATATTTTCCCTTTTTTTCAACACCTTCTAACGTCTAATGCGAGAATATCATATTAACTTGTAATGGTATCATAGATTGCATTCCCATCCACTCTAAAAACCATTTCCAAGTTGTTCTTGCATAATTGCAATGAAGAAACATATGATCTGCTGTTTCCTCATCTATTTTACACATAATATTCGGCAATATATTGCCTCTTTTCCTTGACAGTTAGAATCTTCCTCAAAGACAATATCCATATAAAGGCCCTGACCTTCATTGGTGTAGCTAATTCAGATCCTTGCTCACATAGGATCTCTCCATCTATTTCGGTCATCAAATGACAGCTTGTATAAAGCCCATAGTGAACATACTTTTTTTACTCGTCTCCCATATTACCTTATCTTTCACATCTGGATAGTGGTAGTGATGTTGTAATAGTGCTAGACATTATATATATTTACCAGTAACAGTTTCATTAACTCTTCAATATGTGCACCTTCTATACTAGTTGGTACACAAACATTTCCCTTCAACCATCCATTTCACCATTTTACTTTTTGCAGTCATTTTGTCAAATAAATTTGGAAGCTGGACTTTTAAAGGTCTATCCCCTATCCATTTTTCCTACCAATGGGGTTGTGCAACATAGGGGGCGGACAATCAATTTGGGCATTTCCATAGGGTTTTGAGCGATTTCTTGGGGTGCAAGCCTAAGTGGATCACACATGACTTTGGTAGCGTCTCATCCAGGGAGGCATCTTGGAAAAACTGGGTGAAAATGGACATTGGGATTGGACCTAATTCACATGCACGACTGATCATGGGGTGGACAATTTGATTTTGGTCATAACTTCTAGATCGTGCATCATATTTGAGTGATTATTTGGATTATTTGTAAACTTATGACCTCATCTACGAATAAAACCAAGTTTGGCCTAATTTGAATGAGTTTTGATGAATCCACAATATTAGGACGTCATATCAGGTTGGTGCACGAGGTAGTTTCCTATGTTTTTTAGGCATGGCTAAGGGGAGGTTTTAGGTAGGTTGAAATGCTAAATTTTATGTTAGGGACTCTATGGTTTGGGGCTGTGGGTGCCATAAAAGGTCCCTTGACCAAAGTAGGGTGTGTCCACATAAAGGAATTTTACAAAGTAACCAATCCATTGCTATAGTCGGAATGCCACTTTTTAAGTTTTTTCATGGTTCTTATTTTTCCCTCAAAATTCCAAAATCTCCCTTTTTCTATTCCTCTCTAAGATTTTAACCCCTAAAATCACTTTACTTAAACGAAAAACATACAAGAAGATTGTTTATAGTTGGTACAAAAAGCTCACCCTTATCAATCAGATGTGAAACTTAACAACTAGGATGTACTATACTAGTCGCACTTGAAGTTTGAGAAAACTTTTCTTAGAGTCTATTGTGGAGTAATGACACACCGCAATAGACCAAATTTACATCATACATTGTATACAATCCTTACTTAAAAAACCATTTTAATTATATAAATCCAATTATATAGTTTTTTTTAGGTAAGTAATCCAATTATATATTTTTTTTTGTTTTTTTTGGGTAAAGACAGACCCCTACATATTTCTTCATTAGATTGGGGAGTTATATTTTGACGGTATTAATTGGAGGTGTAGGAATAGATACCATGATATGGTAACTGGGTTTGGGGATGCTACCACCATGGCCCCATCCCTTTTCGTAATCCAATTATATAGTTGCCAATGAAAAATGTGTTCTTTGCCCTTTAAAAATATTTATTACGTTTTATCCAAATTTTAATTAAATAAAAAAAAATCTATGAAGAAGGAATATGAGTGGAGCATAAAAGAAAGTTTAGAAAAAAATTTAAAAAGCATAACTATGCCTACTAAAACTAAGAAACGCAACAGTATGAATTTTTAAATAAAATAACAAAATAGATAAGAATTATAAATAAAATAAAAACAATATTAGTTTATTATATTAAGTTACTTTTCAAGCATTGCACAACGCACGTGCAATTAGCTAGTTCTAATTTTTTAGGCAAGGAAAAGTAATTTGTGCGTCAGGGGAGGTACTTTTACAATAGCGGCTCCAGACGCATTTAACATATGTTAAAAAATGTTAGCCTCGCAAAAATGCCAAAAAGTTATTTTTTAATTAAATTTTTTTTTTTAAGGTTGGTACTTATCATGGTTTGAGATTCTCATTCCTTCAAATTTTGAGTCCAAAATTCATCTTTGAAATAAATTTTGGAGAAATGACTCATTTAAATAGATGAGTTGGCAAACCTTGTTCTTTAAGTAATGGAAAGGGACAACCCTCTTCGAAATTCACCCCCTTCCAAAAATATATCTTAGATATGTATTTAGCACATGAAAAGTATACCAAGACAACGTTGTCTGCTTCAAATCCATGATTATGTAGCTAGAATAATAGCTTAGATATGATAGCATGCAAATAACTAAAACCAATGGTCCAAAAACAAAGTTTAAAACCACTTACTTTTAGATTCAAAATTGGTTATTTTTTTTTAGATTCATGATTATTATGGTTGACATGGATCCGTGAAATTGTCGATCCAAAATTCTACTCTAGGATGGATTTTTAGAAGGGAACCACATTTGAAAAGGACATACCAATATCTCAACTTCCAAGTTTGACTTTTCTTTAACTTGTGGAGTATTCTCTTAACACATTTGGACACTAGATACCAATTTTCCTCAATATAGTAATTTTTTGCTTAGAGGTATTTTAAGTTAGGAAATGGCATTATATGTCACGACCCAACCTCTTGCCCCTCTTGTTTTTTTTTACTAGCTGGAGGACAACAGGGTGCAGGACCGTGATCATGAGGTTGCGAACGCTACTCAGGTCGGAGTGGCTTAAGAACGGTAATCAGTGCAAATGATGAAAGAAAGCAAAACACCAAACACATACAACCACCCAAAAAGCCGGACAATTAATTCCAAATCATCATTAAAGCTCCAAAGTATAAAAAATGTGTCCAAGGCTCCTACGGCCCAAAAACATTACATATCATCAAAATCCTAACAACTATATAGCCAAACTGCCAACAAAACATACAATCAGAAAAGGCGTCATCGTCAAGCTTAGGGCTCCAGCCGTCGACTGCACCACCAAACCACTCGCCTTCCACCTACGAGCTATCACTCTACATAGACAGAAAAAATAATGGAATGAGTTATAAAGCCCAGTAAGTAGATCAAAGCACCATGCATCCATGCCTACATACAATATCTCATATTCATACTCCAGATCTAAACAAGTCTAAGTAACCTAAAACCATGTATTACATTTTATTTGGCAATATATCATAAGTGCTTCTTTTCATGGTGGAACATTCACAATTGAGTTATCAAATATTATATGAATTAGCAGTTCAGCGAACCTTTCCTTCATGAGTATCATCACAATTTATCATAACTACGTATTTCTCAATATCACACATTCACGTATAACTAAGCAAGGCGTACAACCTGCATTATCACAACGGAGCATACTTTCACTTCATAATAGAGCATACTTTCATTTCATAGCATGTCCTATTACAACATGCACATTCAATATTTCATAAATATTCACTATTTCGTAAACATTCATTGCATCACAAGTACGTCTTAATACAACCATACACATTTACTAGTTCATAAACAGGTCTTCTCACATTATGATTACACATTATATCACACAGTGGGTGGCAAGTCCATACCCACACACCATATCTCATCGTGACACAAGTCCATGCTCCCATATCACATCTCATCGTGGTGCAAGTCCATGCTCCCACATAAGTTCTCATCATGTATTCTCAGCATAAAAACATATCTTAATATCATGCATTCATATCATGATTAAGCAAAGCATGCCAAGGCATCACATTATATGTATCACATAACTGACCGCACAGGTCTTATCAATAGCTCTTATCATATAGCTGACCACGCAGGTCTAATCACATTGCGCTTATCACATAGCACATATTACATAGCACTTATCTTATAATCATTTACACATATAATTGAGCATGTCTCAAAGTCATGGATACATATCACTGAGCATATATTAAAATCATGCACATCACTGAACATGTATCAAAATCATGCACACATAACCTTGACCATGTCTCAAAATCATGCATTCACATCACAACAGGGCATACATCATAATCATGCTTCCATATCAAAGCAGAGCATAACTCATTATCATGCATTCATATCATCGTAGGGCATGTCATACTACGTGCATTCATATCATAATAGGGCATATCATGCACTCATTTCTCATTAGCAACACTTTCCAAGCTTATATAAAACATCAGCAATTCATATATGAAATCATATCACCAGGCCCATTAACTTAAAAGACATCATCATACAATTTTCTGGTTTTTCACAGTGAGGACAGTCCACTTCTAAAGGCGTATTGGGAGATTCAAAATCTATTTGGATATGAGATCACTTTTATGACAAACTTGGCTCATAAAAACAACTTTTGTGAAGGGGATAACCCCAAAATTTGGGTTAAAGCTCATCAAACTGGTTGATGTTCTTTTGATAAAGTTCATATCTTTGCAACAGAAAACATAGTATGACATACTCATAGAAATTGAGCATAACTTTCGAAATACATTGAATTGGTTTGAAAACCATTTTTAAAATAGACTCATAAATTTTTATTCGGAAGTGGTTTGACCTCATTCTGATATAATTTCATTACTTAACAGTTTCACACAATACACGTAACCCGTTCTCTAGTCTTTACAGAAGAAAACACAGGGCGACATCTTAATATAAAAATGAGTATAACTTTCAAACTACATAAAATTTCATCTCGATTCCAGACCAACTTTTAAAATAGACTCATAAATCTTTCATTTAGAAGTGGTTCGACCTCGTTATGATATGTTTTGGTCAGTGAAAAGCCCCACACTAGAATATATCAAATCCTTGGAATTCTATTTCACAGTTTTGACATACGTTAGAAAATGACTAATTACATTCAAACTAAAATAGATATTAAAACAAGGTCTTTTTCAACTTAAAATAGATTCACATGGGTTCTTTCCCACTAAAGTTCATAATCAACATATATATCTTCAATACTCTACCTATCACACGAATAAGAATCACAGTTCTGGAAAATACAGAGCACATTCCAGCTAGATGTCAATGTCATACATTCACACATATATTTACCATCACATCCATATTCATGCTTGAACTTCACACTTTGATGATTTAAATAACATGCATCAAACAAAAGTGGGAAAACATGGAAGCTAGATCTACTTACCTACTACAAATGAAACTCCAAAGTCTTCCTCTAACTTCACCTTGTCTGCCCAACTCCAATGGCTAAGGTCGAAGCTTAAGGGACAAGCCTTGAAGAGGTCGAATGACAAAGGGATGAGAGGTGAACGTGTATGAGATAGAAACCCCATTTCATGGGTGGTGAAGTGTACAAATAATTACATATAGTGGCAGCATGTAATGGACAAGTGGTGGCAGCATACGGCAAGTGACATCACACAACTAACAAGTGGTATGCAAGAGGAGAGAGAGAAGGGCAACTATGGGGGACATCATTATTATGGGCTCAGCAAGCATGGGAGACAAGCATCATTGTTGATACAACAATCATTTGCCACTTGGCACACAGGGGGAAAGAGAAAAGAGCGAGAATAAACTCCCTAGACTGCTATATACCACACGCTTATCAACCCGTGCCTATCAACCCATGCCCTCAACACACGTCCAGCCACCCATGCCCTCACCTCGCGTCCAGCCACTCACGCCCAATTGTGCGTTCAACCACCGATGCTTTCTCACACTCTATATCACACTTAACCATCCGCACGCTCATCACGTGCACTCGCCCATCCGCGCACCCATCGGGCATACACACCCATCCGCGCATTCATCGTGCGCACACATCTACCCGCACTCAACTGCACGCTTCATCGCCCGTGCTTTCTCACGCGTTCGTTGTGCTCATCGGTGCCGTTCGTACCTCCACGTGCTCTTCGTGGACTCATCTACCTGCGCGTGCACTCTAAAGTGCATCCACCCGCCCGTATCTGCCTACCCGTGCTCTCGGTGCGCATGCCAGCTCCCTCGTATCGACAGCTCACCGTTGTACTATAATATGCCGAAAATATCCGGGTCCTTACATCATCCCCCCCTTAAACAGGATTTTCTTTCCAAAATCATACATATGAAATCCAACCAGCAGGGGAGGGCACCCACACATCCACTACTGTCTCATACATTTGTTTATAGGCTTATCTTCAGCATCACTTAGTCTATACTTCATATCTCACACACAATGTCATGCACTAATCATTAAGCCCATCCAACTATCAGTAACAAGTTGACAAGCATATATCAAATCAAGCCATTCAGCTTTAAGCAATCTCAACAGCGACTACCAGCTGACTAAAGTCCAGCAATACTCACAAAGCGGCACCTTACAAGCATTAATCATGCAATATACTGAAAAACACACACCACCGAATCACAGAGTCATAGAGTCATGTCCTGCAATACGCTCAAAGCAAGCTTTCTATCAATATCAGTCACATAGTGAGGTCTTACAATACACTCAAAGCAGGCACCCTACAATTTGAATTGTGGTCATGCAATACGCTCAAAGTATGTACCATAGAATCACAAACCACGGTCCTACATTACGCTCAAAGTAGGCACCTTACAAGTATCAATCACCAAGTTAGGCCCTGCAAATACGCTCAAATTAGACGCCTCACTAGCATCAATCACAAAGTTAGGCCCTGTAATAAGCTCAAAACAGGCACCTCACAAATCACAATGCTAGGCCCTACAATACGCTCAAAACAGACACCTCGTTTTATCAATCACATAGTCAGGCCCTACCCTACAATATACTCAAAGTAGACACATCACTAATCACAAAACCAGGCCCTACAACACACTTAAAGCAGACACCTAACTATCATAAGGTCGGGCCTTACAATACACTCAAAGGAAGCACCTTACCATCATCACAAAGCTAGGCCCTGCAATATGCTCAAACCAGGCACCTAACTATCATAAGGTCAGGCCCTACAATACGCTCAAAGTAGGCACCTTACTATCATCACATAGTCAGGCCATGCAATACGCTCAAAGCAGGTACCTAACTATCACAAGGTTAGGCCCTAAGTAGGCTACATTCATACCATGTTTCACACATCACATTTTACTCATTGCAAGGTTAACCACACGAGTCACAACATAAACACTTATCACTTCAATTATAGGGCACGTATTAGGTCTCACTAGATAGGATATGACATACCCCTCAAGCAAAGCTCCACACAGTTATCATACTAAAAGGATCTACATAGGATCCCCAAATCAGTAGCACACAATTTAAGCACAATCGGGCAGTCTCTCGTCAAGTGGCATGACTTGCCACACTTGTAACATGCTTTCGTCTTCAACCAGCATTCGGAAGCTACACGGCCCTGCCTCCCACAAGCGGTACAATGCACGAGCTGACTTTCCTTGATGTCGCCTTGGGAGGTCTTTTGGGTCTTATCATTCCTTTGATTTCCTTTTTCTCGCAGACCTCTAGAGGGAAGAGGCCCTGTCATTCGCTTCTCCTTCCTCAGTCTTTTTCCACCTTCCTGGCCAAATCCACCAATTGCGAGAAGGCCTTAAGACTGGTCGACAAAACTCTTCCTCTGATATCAGGCCGCAAGCCCCTCTCAAACTTGCTTGCGTTCCTAGCCTCCGTGTTGATAATATGCGGTGCGTATCGGGATACCTCTGAGAACTTAGCTGCATATTGATCAACAGTCAGCCTCCCTTGCTGCAATTCTATGAACTCAACCTCCTTCATTTCTTTTACCGAGTCAAGGAAATACTTTTTGTTAAAGGCCCCTAAGAATCCTCCCCAAGTAGGTACCGTCTTTACTTCTTCCCAGGCATGCCGGACGGAACGCACCAATTTTCGACATCCCCTTCTATCATGAAGGTACCCAGCCTCAACGTTTGCTCATCTGTTCACTATAAGACTCCAAAGGTCTTTTCAACTTGCATCATCCACCAATCGGCTCTCTCAACTTTGCCATGCCCTGAAAAGGCTGGGGGCCCAAACCTCTAAAACTTCTCTATTAGACAACTATCATTATGCCCTAGGCCAGGGGCAGCTAGGGTCGGCATATGGTCATTCATTATCTGAGTCATAGCCCCTAAGGTCTTAATGAATTCCCCAACTGTCTCGGTGTTCCCATTACTGGGACTAGCCTCATTCGCACGAGTTCTTATTATCTTAACCTAAGACAGGAACACATATTCACTAACCCAAACAAGAGTTATTTAAAGGACACTTCTAAGACTCTTTAGGCTAAGCATCATATCTTGGCTGCTTTGATACCATAACTGTCACGATCCCACCTCTTGCCCCTCTTTTTTTTACTAGTCGGAAGGCAACAAGGTGCGAGACCATGATCATGAGGTTGCGAGCGCCACTCAAGTCGAAGTGGCTCAACCCTTTATAAAATGCAAATAACGAAAGAAAGCAAAACACCAAATACATACAACCACCTAAAAAGCCGAACAAATAATTCCAAACCATCATTAAGCTCCAAAGTATAACAAATGTGTCAAAAGCTCCTACGGCCCAAAAACATTACAGAACATCAAAATTCTAACAACTATATGGCCAAACTGCCAACAAAACATACAATCAGAAAAGGTGTCATCGTCAAGCTCAGGGCTTGAACCGTCGACTGCACCACCAAACCATTCACCTTCCACCTGCGAACTATCACTCTATATAGATAAAAAAATAATGGAATGAGCTATAAAGCCCAATAAATAGATCAAAGCACCATGCATCCCTTCCTACATACAATAACTCATATTCATACTTCAGATTTAAGCAAGTTTAAGTAACTTGAAACAATGTATAACATTTTATTTGGCAATATATCATAAATGCTTCCTTTCATGGTGGAACAATCACAATTCATATATCAAATATTATATGATATATCACACATTCATGTATAATTGAGCAAGTCTTACAACCTGCATCCTTATCACAGCGGAGCATAGTTTCACTTCATAATAGAGCATACTTTCATTTCATGTGCATGTCCTATTACAACATATACATTAAATATTTCATAAACATTCACTATTTTATAAACGTTCATTACATCACAAGTACATCTTAATACAACCATACACATTTACTAGTTCATAAACAAGTCTTATCGCATTATGATTACACATTATATCATACATCGTGTGACAAGTCCATGCCAACACATCATATCTCATCGTAATGCAAGTCCATGCTCCCATATCACATCTCATCATGGTGCAAGTTCATGCTCCCACATAAGTTCTCATCATGTATTCTCATTATAAAAACATATCTTAATATCATGCATTCATATCATGACTAAGCAAAGCATGCCAAGGCATCACATAACATTTATCACATACTTGACCACACAGGTCTTGTCACATAACTCTTATCATATAGCTGACGACGCAGGTCTAATCAGATAGTGCTTATCACATAACACATAACACCTAGCACTTGTCACATAACACTTATCACATAGCACATATCACATAGCACTTGTCACATAGCACTTATCTTAGAATCATGTACACATATAACTGAGCATGTCTCAAAGTCATGGATACATATCACTGAGCATGTATCAAAATCATGCACACACATCACTGAACATGTATCAAAATCATGCACACATATCACTGACCATGTCTCAAAATCATGCATTCACATCACAACAGGGCATACATCATAATCATGCTTCCATATCAAAGCAGAGCATAACTCATTATCATGCATTCATATCATAGTAGGGCATGTCATATTACGTGCATTCATATCATTATAGGGCATATCATGCACTCATTTCTCATTAGCAACACTTTACAAGCTTATATAAAACATCAGCAATTCATACATGAAATCATATCACCAGGCCCATTAACTCAAAAGACATCATCATACAATTTTCTGATTGTTCACAGTGAGCACAGTCCACTTCTAAAGGCGTATTGGGAGATTCACTATTGAATCTGAGATCACTTTTATGACAAACTTGGCTCATAAAAACATAACTTTCGTAATGGGGAAAACCCCAAAATTTGGCTTAAAGCTCATCAAACTGATTGGTGTTCTTTGGATAAAGTTCATGTCTTTGCAATAGAAAACACAGTATGATATACTCATAGAAATTAGGCATAACTTTCAAAATACATTGAATTTTAACATGCTTTCAAAACCATTTTTAAAATAGACTTATATATCTTTCATTCAGAAGTGGTTTGAGCTCATTCTAATATATTTTCACCAGTTAACAGTTCCACACAAAACACGTAACTGTTTTGAAAACCTCCAATCTTTACAACTGAAAACACAATGTGGCATACTCATAGAAATTTGGCATAACTTTCAAAATACATTAAATTTTAACATGCTTTTAAAATCATTTTTAAAATAGACTAATAAATCTTTCATTCATAAGTTTTTTGATCTTATTCTGATATAGTTTCGCTAGTTAGCAGTTCCACACAAAACGCAACCATTCTGGAAAACTCCAGTCTTTACAAAAGAAAACACAGGGCGACATCTTAATATAAAAACGGGTATAACTTTTAAACTACATGGAATTTCATCTCTATTCCAAAACAGTCTTTAAAATAGACTCATGAATATTTCATTTAGAAATGGTTTGACCTCATTATGATATGTTTTAATAAGTGAAAAGCCCCATACAAAAATACATAAAATCCTTGGAATTGGTTTGACATCATTATGATATGTTTTGGCATGTGAAAAGCCCCACACAAAAGTACGTAAAATCCCTGGAATTCCATTTCACAGTTTTGACAAACTTCATAAAATGACTAATTACATCCAAACTAAAATAGATATTAAAACAAGGTCTTTTCCATCTTGAAATAGATTCACAGGTGGTCTTTCCCACCAAAGTTCATAATCAACATAGATATCTTCAATATTCTACCTATCACACGAATAAGAGTCACAGTTTTGGAAAATACAGAGCACACTCTAGCCAGATCTCAATGTCATACATTGACACATATATTTACCATCACATCCATATTCATGCTTGGACTTCACACTTTGATGATCTAAATAGCATGTATCAAATAAAAATAGGAAAACATGGAAACTAGATCTACTTACCTACTGCAAATAAAATTCTAAAGTCTTCCTCCAACTTCACCTTGACTGCCTAGCTCCAATGGCTAAGGTCCAAACTTAAGGGACAAGGCTTGGAGACGTCAAATGACAAAGGGAGGAGAGGTGAATGTGTGTGAGAGATAGAAGCGCTATTTCATGGGTGATGAGGTATATAAATAATCACATATAGTGTCAGCATGTAATAGACAAGTGGTGGCAACATGGGACAAGTGGCATCACACAAATAACAAGTGGTATGCAAAAAGAGAGAGAGAAGGGTCAGCATGGGGGACATCATTAATATGGGCTCAGCAAGCATGGGAGACAAGCATCATTGTTGGTACAGTAGGCCTTTGCCACTTGACACATAGGGGGAGAGAGAAAACATGAGAGAGAAGAAACTCCCTAAACTACTATACACTACCAACGCACAACTACGCGCTCATCAACCCACGCCCAACTGCACGTTCAACCAATCGCACTCTCTCGCACTCAATAGCACACTTAACCATCCACACTCTCATCGCGCACACTCGCCCATCCTCGCACTCATCGCACGCACTCACACACCCATCCGCGCACTCATCGTGCACACACATCTGCCTACGCTCATCTGTACGCTTCATCCACTCGCGCTTTCTTGCGCGTTCGTTGTGCTCTTCGGCGCTTAACCGCGCCCTTACCTCCACGCGCTCTTCACATACTCATCTACCAGCGCGTGCACTCTAACGTGCATCCACCCTCGCGAATCCGCTTGCCCGAGCTCTCAACGAACGTGCCAGCTCCCTCGTGCCGACGGCTCACCGGCTTACTACAATATGCTAAAAGTCCGGGTCCTTACATTATATGCATCTAGGAACACATTCCTACATTTGTTTTCCCTTGAGGTATAAACCATCCATCTAGAAATAGGCGTAAACAATGGTCCCTTCAAAGAAAAAGTAAAATTAATGGTTTAATTATTTCATTGAAAATAATATCGTTTTTAGCTTTTAAAATTTATTTATTTTACACATTAATGATATGCATGTTAGAGATTATATATTCTTTAAAATTAGGATTTCAAGTCATAAATATAGCGTATCTCGTAACGTATTATCTGGCCATCCATTTTCAAAAAAATTATTTTTTTACAGGTCTGCTCTATCTACATAATTTGAGGTGTAGCCTACTTCAATAATGAGGTTGACATCTTATACAAACCTTGTTCTTATTTTAAAACCGACATTTTAAATCATGGATATAAAGCCGAAATTTATGTGACTTATATACAAGGTGTCAACCTTGCACTATTAAAGGTGAACCTCGAAAATCCACTAAAAGAATTGAACATATCGACCTCTAGATGTATGGATACATGAGAGAGAGAGAGAGAGAGAGAGAGAGAGAGAGAGAGAGAGAGAGAGAGAGAGAGAGTAGTAA
>NW_006499883.1:1671189-1712733 GCF_000471905.2 Amborella trichopoda | reverse complement strand
GAGAGAGAGAGAGATGGGGGTTATGGGGAGGCGTTTGGGTGAGCTTGGGATGATGAAAGGAGGGGGGATAATAAATTGGTTCCCAGGTCACATGGCCGCTGCAACTCGCGCCATTCGCAACCGCCTCAAGCTCGCTGACATGGTCATAGAAGTGCGAGATGCAAGGGTACTAAACCCCTCTCCCTCTCTCGCTAGGCTCTTCATAAAAACTCTTATTGAAATTTTCAAATGGCAAAGACAGAAAATTGTGTAGTAGTGGACCCCAAACTGCTTCCTCAGAGAAACTGGCAGAGTTCTATTTTTCCTCAATTTTTCAAAGTGGGAATTTTCTGGCTTTTCCATGGATCCATTTGCTTATAATTTCTGGCTTTATTGAGTCTTTAATTTGTGGTTTGGAGTCATTCATGGCAGACCTCCTTTCGTTTGATTCGATGGCATTTTGATCCTTTATTTTATGATACATTTGTATTCCATAAAAACTTGGCAAGTATTGAATTTGTCACTGATAAATGAGAGTTCCTTGATTTACTGTTGAAGGTTAATATTACCTCTTTTATTAAATACTATTGTTATTATTGTTGTTCTCTTTGTTCCATAATAATGTTTTTTGTTGGACATTATCAGAGTACCACATTAGAAGATTGTACGTTTAGGAAAATGCGGCGTGTGAGATATTATCGAATTCTTCTATTGTTCATTATACAAACATTTTATTTCCCCATTTTTTTAGTTCTCATTTTTTCTTTTATTAGATAGCCGATTATTTATTAGATATCCATTAGCAGAATGTCAAATAAGAGATGCTTTATGTTCATGAAAATGGTGTATAAGAGATTGTTGAATTTGATTAGGTATGCAATTTTCATGGTAGAAAGAGTTCATAGTAACGCTGTGGAGTAATCTTGGACAGATTCCTTTGTCATCAGTGAATGAAGACATGCAGCATGTGCTTTCTTGTAAGAGACGAGTGATAGCGCTTAACAAGAAAGACCTCGCAAATTCAAACATGATGAATGTAAGTGGCCTTCTGCATCAATGAAATCGTTCATTAACTTTTCTGCCATTTTAATCATTGAGAGTAAAGGTGCTATCGAACTATTCTAGAGGACCTATTACTTTGAAATTTTTTTTTAATTTGCTCATGTGTTATTGAAGTTCTTCATAAAGTGGTGTTCATCGGTATATCTCCTTAGTCTTCTATCACTTTAAATATGAATTAATAATTCATCTTTAAAGAATTCAAATACTGCTGCTCTATCTCTGCATGTGACATTGATGTTATAATGACAATTTGGTGGGTTGGAGCTAATGTATATATCTCTTGATTCTGAAAAATGAACAACCGACAATCCCAACATCTTTCTCTGTTTAAAGCTGCTTAAATTCCCTTTAATGAAAGACCTTTTTTGCATTCAACTGTTCCAACTTCTACATGCTCAGCCATGGATTGGTTTTGGCCTGCTTTTCTGGTAAGTAGGGGCTTCTACTTATAGAATTCTAGTTTTTACAAGCTTAACTAGACCAATCTTCGATTGTTTATCACTTCCCTCTGATCAGATCAAGATTGTTATAGTGAAGGAATATCTTTTCTTTCTGGCGATATGTGAAGGGGATTACTTGATATATAATTTTTTGTTAGCTCAATAAAAGAAAAATGGAATGCTGTGTTTTTCATTTCATAAGGAACTGATTCCTAACCGTCATTCCCCCTTTGAGACGAAACCAATTATGATTTTGTCAATAACACGTTTGGATTCAATTTAGACTGGCCTTTATCATTCCTGTGCGATTTTTAGAGCAAGTAGTTTTACCCATCCTGGTCAGTTTCTTAGAGGTGGTCCTCTAATCATTTCATTTCCTTTCTGTTAACAATTGTGATGGTTTTTTAAAAATTTAATATAACAATTCTGTATCCATCTTCTTTCTCTCATAGTATTCAATAAGACTTTCACAATGTCATAAATCGTTTATTATTTTGTTGGAAAACAATATATGATTTATGACATTGTGAAAGTCTTATTGAATATTGTTTTTTTCTCTGATTGTTATTTCTTTTAGCACATCATCGACCGTTCCATATATCTGTTCTGTTTGACAAATGCTCCCAGTTTCCTCAATTCAAGCATTTTGTGTGACTTCCATAGGTGTGCTGTTTTAATCTTACATGGATGGAGGGAATTTCACCAAAATTTTGCAATTTTGCAGAAATGGCTTCAACATTTTGATTCATGTAAGCAAGACTGTCTCCCTATAAGTGCTCACAACAAGAACTCAGTCAAGAAGGTCAGTTTAGACTGTTCCAATGTTGTTTCTTTCTTTCAATCATTTCAGTTTTATACTTTAAAAGTACATATGTACCTGAAGTAGTTAAGAATCTTCTGCCAGAGCCTAATAGATGGAATGGAAGTGCTGCTTCTTTACAAATTATGAGCAACAGTAGGGGCATGCTAGGTGTTCCTTTTCTAAAAAATTACAAGAGTTATTCTTATTTCAGCCTAGCACATTACAGGTGTTTCCCTTATTTTTCAAAACAAAAATGAAACAAAAAGAAAAGAAAAATCCCAAGTAAAGACTTGCTACCACATTCAGAAAACTAGACCCTAGTTAACACAAGAATCAGCAAAAATACTAACCTGAAAATTTGCTAGGATCACCTCTTAGGACTTCTTATATCTCTCATGATTTCCTGGATTTATGGCCCATCAATCTGTGAGGGAAAAATCTTTTCCTCTTCTGTTTGGGAAGAAAATTCAGGCATGGGGATGGAGAATTCAGGCCCTTATTCTCTCGTGGTTTCTGTCAAACCAAACTGGTTTAGAATCCTCATTAGGTTTTCTTAAACCACTCACACCAAAGCTTCTTCTTACAATTTTCTCTCTCCTAAAGACACTCTAGGATCCCTCAAGCACCTCTCTTTGCTCTCCACGTGAATCCTAAGCCCAAGAATGCCTCATGTGATTTGTTACGTGGAATAACTCGTGCTTGCTGTATTTATAAAGGCTCTAACGGTATTTGGAGAATTAGATCTTGGCCTCTACTATTGGGAAATCTATGGGATGAGAGGCTTTTAATTTCAGCCATCCAGCCAAGAGTCGATCATCATGAATCTAGGTTGAAGAAAACTCCTTGATCCTTAGTAGTTTGTCCCACACTCTTTGATCTTCCTGTATAGTTTTTCTTCCACAAAAGATTAACTACTAGGATTTCCTAACAACATTCTAACTAACTTTTCAATAATGTCTTCCCAAATCTTTATTTAATCCTTTTCAAGAGCAATTCTAATATTGTTGGAAATCAATTCACCTAATTCCAAATAAGGGATTGAATTGAATTGGAAAAGCATGGGAAGTGGTGCCCTGCCCTCCACTTATATGCATTCATGGGTAGCCTTAGTGCAATTAGGACCAGGAATTTTCTGCCACAAGGGACACCATGGCCAGTAGGCCACCCTTCTAGGTATCCACATTTGTGTCACTAACATGCTCCACATGTGCCCCATTTGTTCTCCCATATATCCCCTTAAATTGTGCCTCACAAAACAAGTAAATTATTACATATACCCCTACTGAGGACAAAAATTAATTTCTAGAAGTACTTGTTACTTTTAACTATTATGCAACACACATTTGTGACTATTTTAAGAAAATAAAAATAATTTATTTCTCTCAAAAAGCTGCTGAAAACCTTAGGAAAAAATCATTGGGAGAGTGAGGCTGCTATCGGATAAACTTTACAACTAGGTGCCCTATGCTAGCTAAATCTAATAATTACACTCTACCCCCTAAACCAACCCAACAGACCCATGATCCGCTTGTCTCTTTGCAATCACTCATGAGTGGGAAGTCAGCCAAGGTGTAAATTAACTACAGAGTTGTCAAAGATTACAGGTGCTTGCCTAGGGTAAGTCATGTCTATACCAGACATGCACTATCATATTGTGAGAGACCTCCCTCAGCACACATGCAAACCTGTCCCGTGTGCAAAAGCATGGCTATCATGTGTGCATGCCATAAGGGTGGTGTAGAGGCATTTAGCTTGCCCTCATAAGCCTCGAATCCTCACGAAGGAGACTAATTCTGCGTCCTCCTGGTCATATACCTCACATAGGAGTATCTTGCTAGGAGGGCCTAATCAAGCCTAGGGCTAGACAGCAGACTGAAGCAATAGTCCATACCACTCATAGAGTTAGCGGTCCTATTGAATAAGCCTAATTGTACTTTTTATGATATTCCCCATAGAGTGTTCCCAAAATGGAGCTGCCAAGTTTCCCATAGAATTAGAGTTCCCAAAATACCTATTGACATCAAGAAGGGTTAACCTGAAACCCTCCACTATTGGTGCATCAGGGATTAAGCCAAAGATGACTTCTTTTGGCTTTAAGCCGAGGAAAAGAAGCTCAATAGTGAGCTCTCCATAGCACTTATGAGTGAGGCTTCTTTTGGGAAACAAACGTTACAAAAGTTAAGGCAAGATTGGATTACCAAGGCAATTCCAGTACCAAACTCGTTTACTCTAAAACATTGACTATAAGTCTCGAACAACAATCTCTAAACTTAAAAGTCAATATGGCTCAATCACGAACAACAAAAAAGAGATCTCCATGAGGTCACTAGCTTTTACAAGAACCTTCTAGAAGAGTACAACCAATCTCTCTCCAATTGAATCCGCCTTATGAAACCCAAATCACTGAAGAAGAAAACAACCTCCAAAGAAAAGTCACCTCCGAAGAAATTACTAATAGCCTAACAAGTAAGCACCTGCGATCCAATGGTTTCCTTGCTCAAAGTCTCCAAAAGTATTGGCACATAACGGGTTGAGAAAAGCCATAAAATATCTGAAATCAATTAAGCCACGGCGTAGAGTCCATGGCACTCATGCCACATCACTCCAAATCCTGTAAGGCCCAATACTCCCACTGAAACACGTGTCCCATAATGTACCAATAGCCTGCCTACATACTTACATGGGGTATATACAAGAGCTAAGACATTTAAAGGCCACAAATCCCAACAACCACACACACACACACATGCGAGTTTTATTAGTGCATATTATCATATGGTACGTGCAATTTAAATGTGCTGATTTCAACTTCAGGGTTGGGGCAATCCCCATTTGTAGAGCCTAATTGTACTTTTTGTGTTATTTTCTGTTTATTTTAATTTTGCTACATTTTGTTCAAGCTCTCTCTCTCTCTCTCTCTCATTTTAATTATGTGAATACCTTTTATGTGGTTGATATGTTGTTTTATGATGCCAGCTTCTAGATCTCGTGGAATTAAAGTTAAACGAGGCAATTTTGAGGCATCCGACACTTCTTGTTATGGTTGTTGGTGTTCCTAATGTTGGCAAATCAGCTCTCATCAATTCCATTCACCAAATTGCTTCTGCTAACTTTCCTGGTAACCAAATGGCATAAAATGTGTTATTTGTTTAGTGTGATAGTCTTTGTTATCACCACCTTTTAACGTTTCTCGATGTTCTTTTCTGAGCTTAATTTTCGCTTCTTTTTAGTGCAGGAGAAGATAAAACGGGCGACTGTGGGACCTCTGCCAGGTGTAACTCAGGATATAGCAGGATTCAAGGTCAATTTGTTCATTAAGGAGTTGTAATTTTCTACGAGATTGAAGCTGTGGTTGCATGTGCTATTGTGCATCTTCTCACAAGTTGTCCTTTCTCATTTTTTTCTACAGTTCTATTCTTTTTGTACTTTTTCAACCTCTCATTCTCTCTCTCTCTCATACACACAGACACAAGAACAAACAGATGCATGACTGCACACATGTATGCATGTATTCTTGTATGTTCAGTTGTGTGTGCATGGTGTATGAATTTATGTATCTTGGCAGAAGTTAGTCATTTGATAGAATCTCATCTGGTATTACTAAGTATCAAAGTTTGTTATAAAGTGCTGGCACCAACATGTTGCTTCATGTACAAAAATTGTTTTATGCGGAAATTATAATGAAGCCATCTATCTTCTCTGACCAATCCTTTCTTGCAAATTATCTTTTTAGAAAGTTTATTTACCGCAGGCGGATGCTTTTGCTGCAGATTGCTCATCAACCAAGCATTTATGTTCTCGATACTCCAGGCATATTGGTTCCTAGCATTCCAGATATTGATACTGGGTTAAAGCTGGCCCTTACAGGTACGGTTTTGTTTTCTGCCCCTCATTCTGTTGTTTTTATGTAGAGTTATTTGGTTTCTTATCAAATGATTTCTGCAGAAAATCAAGATATGCTTGTATATTTGAATCGCAGTATGGTTGTGCGCAATTTAGGAACCTTATGCATGCAGAAGAAGGTTACTAGAGCAGCCTGATTGGTTGAGTTCCTCTCTCTCTCTCAATAAGAGAGAGAGAAGAAGAAGAAAAAAACATAGACACATTCTTTCAGCATTCATTCATAACTATTTGCATTTACAGGAGCTGTAAAAGATTCTGTGGTTGGCGAAGAGCGTCTTGCTCAATATTTGCTTGCACTTTTGAATACTCGAAATGTGCCACTCCATTGGAAGCATTTACACAACAAAAACAAAGATAAACATGGAAGTATGTCATCAAGGAATTGGAAGCTACCATTAAGAAATAGTGATCCTGGCCGTATTGAGGTATTTACTAGTCTTCCTTTTCACATTCCTTTTTCTGATTTTGGATGTGTATAACTTGGACTCTCAAGAAACGTAAACATCTTACCATCGAGATGAAGTCGAAATTTTGAATCACTGCTGTCATTAGTCAAATAAGCTCCTCTATTCATAGCTCATGTCATGCAAACCCCACATCTACATTTCTTTTGCTTGTCATGCTGATTTTAAGCATTATGTATACTGACCTCAATGCATCTATTTTTCTGATTATCCCTCGAAAATTGCTAGTCCTATGTTTGTGAATGCCTGAAATTTCCTTGTATGCGAGGGTCATTTGGTAACCAGAAATTTGGTTCCCAGAAACGAAATTCTTAAATATTGTAGCATTTCCCAGTTTGGCAACTGGAATGGTACAGTGGAAGGAAGTCCACAGGACTTTGACCACCCCCCATGGAAGAGTGAATTACCCAAAAATGGGAAATGCAGATTCCCATTTTCTGGACCATTTTGTCATTTTGAAAATGTTCACAAAATTCAATTTCTATCCTGAATAGGATCTATATGAAATTTGGAGGGCATGTGCTACTAATTGGGTAGGTTTACAAAAATGTCAAAAATATAATTTATATAAAATAAAATGACCAAACTACCCCTCAAAGTTTCAGCTGCAAACAATCATTTTTATTTCTCAAAAAAAATTATTTTAATATTTTTTTATAGGTGCATGTTATTTAGATGTAAAGTTGCCTGAAATTTAGATCCATTCAATATTTACCCCAAAAAAAATTTAAAACTGAAATACTCTACACCTTCCCATCTAGATTTGAAGGTTGAGATCGATAGTGTTTTAGGTGATCTACAATGTGGAATTTCAAGGTGTTTTGGTTATTCTATATTTTCTAAAATATATTTTATATTTTTTACATGTGCATGAGGGAGAAGGATAGACGTGCAAGATTTAGCTCAATCTGGTATATAGAAAATAAAATAAAATTGAAATACTGAAATATGCTCTCAACTGTTGGTGAGGGTAATTCAATCATTTTATTTTTTCCAAATAATTTTTTGTATTTTTTTTTATAGGTGCTTGAGGGTGAGAACTATAGAATCCCAAATTTTTAACTCAATTTGATATACAGAAAAAAAGATAAATAAAATGGAAATGCTTAGACTTGCTCTCACCTTAACCAAAAGGTCTTTCTTTTCTTTTATGGGATACAAAGCATCCATTTCTCTAGACCGACCATGGATGAGCCATGATTTCAAAATCGGATTCATTTAACAAACATTACCATCTAATTAACAAAACTTTAATGAACAGTTAAAATGACTAATTTTCAGATCTCGTAATTTTGAAAGTTTAATTTGAACTAAACATAGTTTTCCACAGTCCCCATAATTCTAGATTGGTTAATCAAACATAGTATTTTCTATCAGCAGGTATTCAATTTTCTGCGTTCCACATTTCAGAATTGGAAATCTCGAGTTCTGATTCCAAGTTCCAGCTGCCAAACGATCCAATATATCATTTGGAACTTTAGTTATGATATTAAGGTCTACTATAATGAAGAAATACCCATGTTTTATTCCCATTTTGAGTAAGATGACAGTAGGCTGCCAAAGAAATGTCAATTTCGGAGCTTATTTACTAAAAGCATGTGGATCATAATAACAATAATAATCATCATCATCATCAGAGCCTTATCCCAACTATTTGAGGTCGTCTACACAAATCTTGTTATGCTATTCTGCTCTATCAAGGGCCTTACACCCAGTAAAACTATAAGTCCCCATATTGTTTTTCACTACTTCCATTTATGTCCTTTTGGGTCATCCACTTGAACCAAATTTCACCTCCTAACCGGTGTTGTATTGGATTTGTATTGCACATGGTCAGCCCACCTAAGTCTACTTTTGCTTATCTTGTCGCTTATTGGAGTCATCCCTAAGTTCCCTCGAATGTATTCATTTCAAAGTCTACCATTTCTTGTCTTGCCATTCATCCATCTCAACTACACTCATCAATAGGTATTTGTTTTTTGACCGCCTAACATTCCGTCCCACTAAGCAAAGCTGGTCTTATAACTGTCCTACGGCGATCACATAAAACTCCAGTTGCATATCTCCACTTTGCCCACCCAGCCTTAATTCTATCTACGACATCTTCCTTAATCTTTCCATTTTTTTAGATTATCGAGCCAAGATATTGAAGACTAAGCTTTTGAACTTTGATTATTGTTAGGATCTTGTAACAGAAGTTCAAAGGGCCCTCGTTAACACTTATTCAGAATTCAGTGGGAACTTGGAGAATGAAAATGATTTGGAAACCCTGATTGAAGAGCAGTTCGATGCATTGCAGAAGGCTTTCAAAATCCCCCACAAGGCAAGTAACGAGGCACACTATATGGTGTCTAAAAGGTTGTTGACTCTATTCAGGCTTGGGAAATTAGGCCATTACATTCTTGATGATGTACCTAGCACTTCTAAAACAGCAGTCTGAGCTTTGTGTTTTTTTTTTAGTAGATAATTTGAGTTTTAATTTTACACCCTTTCTGTGTAGGCAATGTTCTTATGTTCATTAGTTAAAGCTTTTTGTTTAGCAATTGATAAATGTAACCAGTTCCTGTCTATGGTTTCAGATTAATTAGAAGCAAAATTCCCAGTTAATCCCCATGCCTCCTATCCCCTGAAAGTCAATCCATAATAAGTGGATTCGAACTTCCATCTTAATGATGGTGGAAGAGGGTTCCATAACCAGTAAACTTTTTTTGTTTTGGGGAGAATATAACCAGTAAACGGTAGCATTTAAGGGCTGAAAACATGTTCCATTTTGTGAGAATTACCTCCAAGCTGTAAATATTTCTGTACATAGTCAGCGAAAACATTTCTGATTTCTGTATTCCCAAGGGTGGACCCTAGGGTGACTGCCCAAGGGCGGATGACTGTTGGATTGCTAATGCTTAATCTCATCCCATGGCCATAATTTAAAGGGAACTTATCCAAATATAAGTTAACTACTGAACAATTCCAACTCATGATCATTTGTATTTTGATAGGGCTTTGAAATTAAATCAAAAGATTTATGTAAAATGTTAAATAGTGTATCTGTAAAATGTATTTTGATAAATTTTCAAATTAATAGGGCTTGGGGGTTACTTGGGAAGTCCCGGCGACCCGGTAACCCTTAAGCCCGTAAAAAACAGAATGGGGAAAGTTCTCACCTAAATTGATCACCCATTAATAGAGAAAGATCTCTCTCTCTCTCTCTCTGGAGAGATAAGGGGGACATTTGGTGAGGAAGATGGAGAAAGTGGTGGAGAAAATGCTAGACATAGGAGAGTTCAGGTCAATTTTCCATGGCTTCTACAAAAAGTTTCAGAAAGCAGGTCAAATAGAAAGTGGATTCTCTGTAAAGTTTCCATGGCCTCTTCGATCTCTGGTTCCATAGCTGGAATAAAGATTGGTTTAATGGATGGAATGGTGGTTTTTGCTTTTATTTGATAAGTATTTTCTCTGTAGAAAGAGGAGTGCAGAAACCAAGGAGATTAAGAGAACATTAGTAGAGTGAAGACTGGAGAGGCTAGATTGATTGTATTTGAAGAAGGTAAGCACCTGACACATGAGGAGATTTTTGAATGCAATAGATCTAGTGATGGAGAAGGGTAGTTATGGTTAGGGGGTGGCAATTGTAGCGTTGAGGCTTTTGTGAGATGAGACATGCGGAGAGGGGGATGATTGTTATGCCAGTGGTAGAGAGAGAGAGGAGATTATTGTAGCGATGTGTTTGCGAAGTTATAGAGATAGAAGCTGGTAGTGGAGATTCTAGAGAGAGAAAAAGAGGAGAGAGGAGAATCCCTTCGCGACGTGTTTGCAAAGTTATAGAGATAGAATCTGGGAGTGGAGATTCTAGAGAGAGAAGGGACTCTCCTCTCGAAGGGTTTGGGTTCATTGGGACTACCTGGTAACTTCAGAAGAAATGGTAATAACAGAGGCTAAGCAATTAACCCAAAAAATATAATTTGGCCTGTAAGAAACCTTATCACTATTTAAATTATAATTTTTTATCTTAAATTTAATTTTTTTAATTATATTACCTGGTTCTACGTAGCAACAAAACGATGCAAGTACATAAACTCACATTAGTTTTAGTTTCAAACTCTTAAAAATAATACACAAATTTAAAAACCCTAATTACATTATATTGTTTCATTAACTCTTCCATTGCCCGTCCCAAGTAGGTCATTATGGTCCGAAAAGCTCAAAGAAAGGAAGGTTATGTCAGGTGGGCAGCCAACATAAAAATTTACATCTTTTCATGAATCATGAATCCTGTCCATTTCCCTAAAATTAGAGGAGCTCGTCTTCATTTCGTTTTTGTAAGAGCTCTTAATCATGATTTTGTTGAACTTAATCATGATTTTGTTGAATCGTCGATTTAAACTTGCTGTACATGAAGCCATATTTAATCTTGGGTGGTTGATCATGGTAGAATCTCTTGTGCGTTCCACCACTCATATAGCATGCCTCGGTGATATTTAAACCATTAGAGCTTTTTGTGGCGTGTGAATAACGTTTGGAGAAAAATTCAAATTTTGTTTACAATAAGGGAAAATTATCAAAATACTTGTAAGACTTCACACATTTGTAACGACTCCCATCTCATGGTCATTGTGTTTCAAAGGTATTTTGAAATTAAACAATATATTTAAATGATAAATAGTGTAATTCTCATAGGTATTTTGATAAATTTTCCTAAAATTAAAAATAAGGAAAGGGTAGTAGATGTTGAGAGATTATGTTCGAGGAATACACCCTGAAAGAACTCTTCAAGGGAGGAAAAAACTATTTTTCGTATTTAGGTATATATATAACTAGGCTTTGTCTACTGAAAATTAAATTTCTAATTCCGCCTCACTTTCCTCCACGCAAAACCAAAAAAACAAAAAGGAATCCAAATATGGCTATGATAACTTCAAAATTAAAAGAAAGGCTAACTTCAATCTCAAATCGCCTAGGAACAAGAATTAATCAAAACATTAGAAAACAACCCTAACTTAACCCCCTTGGGATTGTATGGCTATTATTATCTATGATTAATGGTGGAAATAAACTTCAATTTCCATAAAGTGGATACTAATTCTACATTTCTTTTACGCCAAAAGATCACATTTTCCTGCATATCCCGCATACCATGCATTCACTGCCTCCTGCAAAACTTTAGTATTTTGGAGGGCTCGATCAGCACCGGGAAAAGAAACACAAGAGTAGCCTGCAACTGTGTCAGCGCGTGAGAGAGAGAGAGAGATTCCACAATTCAATAACAGTGGGAACGCTTCATCAGCCAGAAATATTACACATTAAAACCAGGAAAAAGCTTAAGAAAATCATTAAACTCAACATATGTACATTCAAAATGATGAGCCAGGCTTTGCTTCTGTGGCTACCAAAAATGCATTGCACTAAACCTTAAAAATCATGCGCATATAAAGCTCTTGAATTTTGGGGAATCCCTTCTTCTTCTTTTAACGTGTGGTGATACCTGTGGTTGAATTTTGTGGAATCCTGTCATCCATTGCTCTGAAGATAGTTGCATCAGCTGCTTTTGCCAGTTGCTGGATTCCGACCAAACTGGATTATCATCGGTTTCCCTTTGAAAACATACCCATTTACTAGTTTCTGCAACCAAGAGTTTCCTGTCAAGCTTTACTTCATGGTACCGCACTTCTTGATGGTAAGTTGGTAACAGCAGGGGGAAAAGGCAGATATGAAGGATGAGTGTCTATGCATATAAAAAGCTTTTTGTAGTGGTAAATTCAGTTCCAATTGGTAAGCATAGTCTGGAGTTGCCAGAGAATGAACAAGAGTTTCGGCAGATCTATGCCTTGGATACCGTGAATAACAGTCATATACTAACAAAAATCAATGCATAAGAAGAAATGGTCATTGGTGTTTAGCCAAAGGAAGCTCCAAGAAAAGTGGAATGGAGAGAACAGGGGACGTCAATGCACATGAATAAAATTGTCTACAAAGACGCATGGATAGAATAATATCTCATCCTTACTGTGGTTGAATTCAGAAAAGAAATATCATGTGAGAATTTCAGGTAAGTCATACTGGGTGTCCTAGCCAGTGTCTTAAAAATCGGACCAGTGATTCGAACTGCTCACGCATTAGTTCCAAGCTTGGCTAGGGGCCAACAAGGAGAAATTTTAAAAAAACAAAATTGTAAAATTAAAACCTTGGTTGTTTAACAAATTTTCAACAAGGTTTAGAATTCTCAAATCAATCAAAAACAATGTTTTATGACATATTACTCATAAAAACATGATTTTTAGGGTGAACCGGTCCGAGTCCCAAATCCGTGGGGGGGACTAGGACCAGTTCTCCACCGGTTCCAAGCCAGCTCAAGCAGTCCCAAGCTGGCTTGGTGATTCGAAAAACACTGATTGTAGCCATTTATGACTCTTTCATTGCTGCATTTTCCATCCAATCAATCTTTTAATGTCTTATATTATCAACACACACAGTATAATCCTTATGTTTGATGATTAAAGCTCTGATCCTAGAAGGAATTACGTACACATTAAATGTTCATCACTACTTCCTTATATAGGTTCTTATGAAAGGAGCTTTGATGGAGATACACAACTGCAATGGCACTTAAATAATAAATAAGATTGCATCCGTAAAAGATACATACCAGACCATGATGTGCAAGCTCTGTTGATGGAAATGTCACAAAAGCTTGACCCCTCATTCTTCCCTCCTAGAATGCCATCGAACAAAATAGTTTACAATTATTCAAAATTCAGAAAAGTTTATATAGAACCTAGGCTCTAAACAATCAAATTAGAGCCTACCTAAAAAATTTTACTAGAAGAGGTTGTTTTGATGCCCAAATATCCTCAAATTGATCATCTCAACATCAAGATGCATGAACTTGAGAAAAAAGATTTCAAGTTTTGGAAATAGTGCATCTTGTAATGCATTTTTGGACCGTCTATATTTAAATTATTCAAGTTTTCATAGATCTGCTCGATCTACATTATTTTTTAATCTTTAAATTTTATAATTAAAGATGAAAATATATTTTAAAAGTAATCAATGATTTTCAGTATTGAAAACACATTTCTCGACACTATTTGAAGGTGGGCTCTAATTTGATTGTTTAGAGCCTCGGCTCCATACAAACCGCACCCTTCAAAATTTAAACAATGATCAACCAGTTCTGCCCTGAATGAAAACTGAAGAATCATAATCATCTCCAGCAACCAACAAAACAAATCTATAGAAATCAACTTTCCACTTTACAGACAATTCCAACAAATTAACCCCTAAAAATGATTTTTATAACCGGCAACTGTGATACTGTGCATACACAACATGCCAGCAATTGGCAGCACATGCATTGAACTTCAAAATACTAGTGCAGTCTTAAGGCATGACAAGAGTCCATCAAACGAGCTCCATAAATAACATGGGACAGAGACAAAGAATCCCACCTGCATTAACTTAATATCGATACCAGATTTAATAGCCTCAGCACTCCCAAAAAGAGATCCTGCATCACATATCATTGCAATTTCAAGTTTTCAACATGGTAGGAGAGTTCGAAACAAAATGACAAAAGCCTAGGACCAGAAATTTGGCTCACAGACTTCTCTTGGGAATCTAAATGCTTCATACAGAATGTAGAAATAAAGAAGATTGCCCTCAGGTGTTCATTTATTGCTTTAAATGGCTTACCAAAAATGAAATAGATGTCATCACGAACAACATCTTTTGCCAAATTCTTGATGTAAAGCACAGGACTTGGGTTTCCCGCTACATAATTCTGCATAGAGTCCAAATATCATATATTTTAATTATTTATCACGAAAGATTCAAGGCCCTGTAAACATATAATAAAGCAAAACACCAACAGTTTCCTAGGCAATATAATGAATATTTATGAGGTATAAGGAGTATCATCTATGATGCATACTTATTCAAAATAGGGTTCATATCTATGCCTATACCTAGTAAAGCTCTAAATGCTATATCCTAGGAAACTCTGAGTGGAATGACCTTCCTAAGTTGGAGCAATGTTGTGTGCCCTTCTTTGTACTTGGCCTCTATAAATAAATGAACCTCTTTTCTATAGGTAACTCGAACTCTATAAATAGAAGAAGATTGGAAAAACAAAAAGATAGTAACCAGAAATCCATATTCGGGTATACAATAAGCTAAGGCAACACAAGCAACACTACACCACATAAGATATAAACCATGCCTCAAAGGGACTATATCCACAGCTCATCACAACAACACATATCCATAACAAGCTCAAAAGCAAGAGCATAGAAGGTTATCTCCAAGACCACTGAGCATAAAATGAAATAACGATAGAACCATAAATAATTAAAACTAAATGCAGACCTCACTATCATAATTTGGGGCAAATCACCAATTCAAAATTCTAAGCCTTGGAGATTTCCCAGGATATCTAGTTCATTGAACTAAGATGATTTCTCATGAGCATTCAGTAATAATTAACAATATGCAAGCAGATCTGAACTGCCAGAGATATATCTTTAACTTGCTCATTAACATTTGAATGTTAACCTTAAACATTGGAAGTGATAATATTTCCTCAGGAGGCAACTTCGCAGCCTTTATTTCTTGGGGAGTTGCATAAGGTTTAACTTCTAACGCCACATCAGCTTGCTCTGTTGCTTCTTCCACCCCATCAATATCCTCATTTTTTTCTTTTTGTACAACTTTAGGAGTAATTTTGATCTGCAATGATCAAGAACAGTTGGTCACGCAAAATGAGATATGCAGAACAGTTAGCCAAATAAGAACTTGGGCAAGAAATAACAAATCCCAGTTTAGAAAACAGAACCTGCAAAACAGAATTCTTCTTTTTTATGGCAGTTATTCCCTTTGGAACCACAGAAATTGGTTTTACGCCTACAGCTTCATGGGATACATCTTTATCAACTGCTGGACCTACAATAGCCACTCGTTTCACACGTTTCCTTGCAGAACCAACAGTTTGATTCTTCTCATCCGTATCACCCTGTTCGAATTTAAAAAAGATAACACGTAAATACTAATCACTACTGAAATTGTTAAGATTTTTTATGAGCAAATCGATCAAATCCTACAAGCAAGAAGAGCATACTTCATCTGAAGACTCTAACTCTGATTCATCACTAGAAATATCTGCCCTGTGTGGCTTCTCGACTCCAACAGGATCTGGTGGTGGAGATGGGGGTGGTGGTGGCGGAACAGGGATTGAAGATGGCAAAGGAGGAGTTCGTAATGCAGGTCTAAATGGAGCTGGAAGATTCATTTTGTTCATCAAATGCAAGACCTGCAAAGCATGCACATCACAAAGTTGAAAACACAAGTACATTTAACAACATAATTTTCATACTGAAAGAAAACGGATAGTAACACTTTTATTTTTGAGAAAATGGATAGTAGACAATATTCATCCATAGTATTTCATGCTAAAGCAGGTAAGGCAGTAACCTGAGTATAAAAACGAGGAACAGCAATGAGAGCATTCACAATGTTTGTCAATATATTCCCATCTGGTGGTGGATATGCATACCTGTAAGGTTGAACAGATGCTAAGCAGCAAAAGAAGAGCAGGCAGCAACAGCCCAAAAGATTGACATCAATAGCACATAAAAGCTAAGGCAATATTCTAAGACACCTTTTGGAAGCAAACAGAAGTTCAAACTCAGGTAGTAGCAATGAAGTATTCAACATATATATTTGACAAGTTCTCAATACCAAAACAACAACACATGACCATGACAGAAATACTACCAACCCATATGGATCAAAGGTGAAGTAGTTCCTAACTTGGTGTAACAAATACTAATTAAAAAATAATATATTAACCAGTAATGATCCAAAAAGTGCTCATGAATGTAAATTCAATACCATATCTAGTAATATGGATGACCTAGACCTGACCGTTAGGAAACAGGTTTGCATCCATGCTTACCCAACAAAAACAATAAAAAAGGTACCATGAGCTGACAAGGAAATAAAGCATACTCAAGGTGAGGTGGAAATGGATAGTCCACACCAAGTCTTGGAGCAATTGGCTCACTAATGGATACTGAAATGGCAATGGATTCTCCCTTGGCCTGGCTGCCCCTTAATTGAGTCTCTTTTATGAATGAATCAGGTGTACAGGATGCATTCTGCTTACACACTTCCTCAGTTCTGTGCTTCTTATTTATTGCCAATGTGCTTGCTCTCTCGACAGATAAAACCTTCCCAAGAAATCTCAACCTGCATTATATATTCAAAGCATGAAAGGAAAGTACGAATGCCTCATAATACACGCTCAGAGCACTTATTTGCAAATATTGATGAAAAAGAACCTTACTGCCAGAAAGAACCTGTTTCTAAAAAGTAATAACAGTGCTTAAAATAAAAGAAACAGAGAGCTCCACATCCTCTACGAAGAAAACTAACAAATGGCTCAAAATCAAATAAAAAGAAAAGAAACTGCAATAGAAATAAAAAATGTGAAAACAATATAAAAGCAAGTACAACTAAAAAATTAAACCTCAAAGATAAGCCTAATATTGACATGGACAAAGATAAAGATATAGCAAATGATGACAATAGAAACAACCAAATAAGGAGCTACCAAGGAAAGACAAGCTTTTATTGGAAGATTTTTTTATATATTCTAAATTTATACCTCCACCCATATGCAAAATTTCTGCTGTTAAACAAATTGAAGCAAACAAAAGAAAATGGTTTTACCTATGTTCTAAAATCTTCCCAGAAAATTACTTCACCAGAAGTCTACAATATATGGACTACATTTTCCTTCAAATGATGTCGCAAAACTTTCTACATAAAGTGGTTATAGGGAAAAGAAATGATACAAGTATTTCCATTATAACAAGGTCCAAAAACACACAAATACCTATGGGACCCCTAAAAGCACCTGTTGAGTTGCGACTGTGCTTGAGAAGCCAAAACATCATCCTTAAAATCCACGAAGGCAGCATTCCTCAACCTGCTTGCAACAAAATAGAATCAAATTTTCAGTTCCATTACCAAAATAAAGCATACAAAAAATATATATATATACATTTGGAATCCAATATCAATATGTAATCCAAGACTATGCAAAATGGATAAGTCACCAAGGAAGGAAATCATACATCCCAAATACATGAATGCAACTAACAAACCCAAAAACTGATAAAAAATAAGCAAGGAATAGGTTCATAAATAAGAAACAAAGTTCTTTTCAGGGAAAAAAACACAAGGAAGCAAGGTCATCAAATGCAGGAAGTGGATTGAGGTTCTGGGGGGTCCAATCCACAAGGGCGCTTGATGAAGCGCAATGTGGGGGGCATATATTCCTAAGCTGGAATTATTTATAACAAAAACAAAAACAAAATTTCTAAGAACACAAAGAAAAACATTAATATGCGGGTTATGTGCCGTCAAACCCTGCCTGAAAATGCAGTTCCAGTACCAGAGACTCTTACGATGCCCTAAAAATTCAATTCTACACCTAACTATGAAATTTAAAGCTCCAAAAATGATGTAGATCAAGAAGATATATAAAGACTTGGAAATATTGAAAATGGACGGTCCATATATTGCATTACAAGATGCACTAATTCTAAATTTTGAAATCCTTTTCTTTCTAAAGCCATAAATCTTGAGGTCGAGATGATCACTGGATGGTTTTCAACATTGAAACAAGATTTCTAGTAGATTTTTGAGGTGTGCCTCACTTCTATAATATAAGGTTGACACCTTAAACACACACACACACACACCGGCACACGCACACACACAAGCACATGCGCATGCACACATGCACAAACACACACACACAACGCGTAAAATCAAATAATCCAATCCAATCATCAACTTCCATTTAAAAAGAAAAGAAAAGAATGAGTCATTTAACCAAGCACTTAAGGTAAGACTAAAAGGAAGCAAGCACACTGTAGGAAGTTGAATTTAATCTTTAACAAGTTGAACTTATTTTTTATACCATTAACAAAAAAAAAACTAAAATAAGCTTAAAAAGAAAATCAAAACATAAAACAAAGATCAAGAGATGTCAAGACAAACATCTCATTATTTTGACACTGAAATTATTTCGACATAGAGTAGTTCTTGAAGAAGCCTTTCATTGGAGAGGGAGGGTAGCCATCTCTTGGTTGGGTCTGCTAAGAATGTCCACAAAAGTCACACTCTTGGTGTCACGAATCTCAGGGCACATTTGGTACATGTGAAAATACTTCTATGAAAGTATTTTCACATAGAGTAGTTCTTGAAGAAAGCCTTTTATTGGCGAGGGAGGGTAGCCACCTCTTGGTTAGGTCTGCTAAGAATGTCCACAAAAGTCACACTCTTGGTGTCACGAATCTCAGGGCACATTTGGTACATGTGAAAGTACTTCCAAGGAAGTATTTTCACATAGAGTAGTTCTTGAAGAAGCCTTTCATTGGCGAGGGAGGGGAGCCACCTCTTAGTTAGGTCTGCTAAGAATGTCCACAAAAGTCACACTCAGGGTCACGAATATCAGGGCACATTTGGTACATGTGAAAATACTTCCATGAAAGTATTTTCACATAGAGTAGTTCTTGAAGAAGCCTTTCATTGGCGAGGGAGGCTAGCCACCTCTTGGTTAGGTCTGCTAAGAATGTCTACAAAAGTCACATTCTTGGAGTCGCGAATCTCAAGGCAATGCACGTTTGGCACATGTGAAAAACACTTCCATGAAAGTATTTTCACGTGAAAAAACTCCCTCACGTGATTTGGTGTGGGAGTTTTTACCAATCAAATGGCTGCCAAGTAATGTGAAAAAATGCGTTGGGACCAATTGGCTGCCAAGTAGTGTGAAAAAAATGCACTGGGACCAATTGGTGTGAAAAAAACTCTCATTCCTAGTCACATGAGGAAGTTTTTCACATGCAAATACTTTACAAAAGTATTTTCATGTGTACCAAATGTGTCATCAAAGTTCTCGCTAATGATCATAGCCAACCTCCACAAAATAAAGTATAATTTACAGGCTAATCATATAAAATTAAGACAATCCCTTGATACTACTAATCCACTCCTTAAATGGAACAGAAAGATTCGTAGACCTATAAGCAATGCACGAGCCTCTACTACTGTTGAACCACATATCCCCTATGGGCCTGAGGAGCTTTTAAGCTTCCTACATAAGGATGACATCGGGCCAAGTCAGCCCTAGTCCCTGTAGGGCCAGCCCAGACTGGGGCTTAATCGACCTAGAGAAAAGAAAAGAAAAAATAAAGTGTAAAAAGGGTCAGCAAGACCGGCCCTGTTGTGGCCCTGGCCCAAACCCTGCCTGCTAGCCAATGATTCAAAAAGTGGACCGCCCAGTGCCTAGGCGGTCCAGAAGACCTAGGCACATCGCCCAGACCTCGGCGGCCAAACTAGGTGGGCGGTCCCTGGGCAGCCGCCCAAGGGTGGAAATGGATTTCTTTTTGGGATGTTTTGAGGTTTTTTTTTAAAAAAAATGTTTGTAAATGTGGGTTTTAGGTTTATTTGAAACCTAAACCCCACATGAACCCATTTTAAAGAAAGAGAAACCTAAAAAAAACTAGATTTTGTGATTTTCATTGGATTGAAATGTTTCTCAAAGTTATAGGAAATTGATCCAAACATCACCCATCAAGATTAGATTTAGTTTTGGAGTTTTTTTAGTCCTATTAGAGGGTGTTTTTTAATATTTTAGCACCAAAAAACATCTCAAAGGTGGAAGTTTGGAGTTCGAGCAATCAAAGTACGTGCAAAAATTTATTTTTTAGATTGCTTGTATTATTTTGAGATGTCTTCTTCAAGATGTAGTCGAAGTGGTGATCTGGGTTAGAAATATGGATATAACCCAAATTTGAATGACAAAAATTGCATAAGATGCAATTGTTGTGAAAAGGATACATAAAGGGGACCGATTTAAGAAACATCTTACCGGTATCTAGGGATGTTGCCCCTTGTAAAAATGTTCCTGAAGCTATCAAAGATGAGATTAACCAATATGTGAGTGCAGTAAAACACAAACAAGAACAAAATCCTTGTCATTTAGATAGGCCTATTTATGGTTCTGCTAGAAGAAGTGATCTAGGTTGGAAATATGGTTATAACCCGAAACCAAACGATAAAAATTGTATAAGATGTAATTTTTGTGAAAAAGATACCAATGGCGTATTAACCGATTTAAGAAACACATTACCGGTATTAAAGGGAATGTTGCTGCTTGTAAAAAGGTTCCTTCTTAAAAAAAAAAAACCTTCCCGCTTAACGATTGAACTCGTTGTGTAGGCAACGAACAAAGCTAGTGGTAGCTTGTCCTAGCATTGCCAGCGGAGGCAATGAGCAAGCCCCAAGTTTTGATCTTCCGCATGGGCTACGCATCAAACTCGCTTTAGAGTGCTTCGCAAGAGCAAAAACCCCTCAACAGCGAGCACTTTGACAAGAATATGGAGGCCTTCTCATCCCTTGCTCTGCTATGCACAAAGAATACTAATGGGGGTATTTACCAGTTCAAAAAACACCTAGCTAGTATTAAGGGGGATGTTGCCCCATTCAAAAATGTTCGTGAGGCTAGCAGGGAGGAGATTATACAATATTTGAGTTCAGGGAAGCACAAAAAGATAGAAAAGAGTAGAGCAGCCAAGACTCCTAGGGCCTCATCTGCACAGAGTAAAAAGGAGGTAGAAGAAGAGGAGGAAGAGGTAGATTCAAAAGAAACAGAGGAGGACGAGTGTTATGTTGAAAAGGGAGATGACGCTGATGATGATGGTCTCGAATCTGATGCATATGATGAGGCTTACCTATTGTTTCAAAAAGCGGACCGCCTAGCACCTGAGCAGCCGCCTAGGCAGATTTCCCTGGGCACTCGCCTAAGCGGCCGCCCAAGACTTGTGCCCCACCCAGGGGCAGAACTGCAACTCCTTGAGGGTATTTTTGGGTCATTTTTTTAATACTAAAGAGGCAAAATTGTGGCCATTTTAGAGAGAGAAAACCCAAAAAAAAATTTATTTCAACTGGGCCGCCTAGCTTCTGGGCGCTCGCCTAGGCGCTGGGCAGCCTGGACCCCCCCCCGACTGCCTAGGAGCCACCTAACGCTTTTTAAAACACTGGGCTTACCCTACTCCTGATGATGATGATGATGACGACTGAAGAATGAAGCATTGAAGACGCTTTACTCTTGGTGTTGACTCTTGATTATTGAGTCCTAGATTATATATTTTCTTAATGTCTGTATATTTTCTTTTTCTTATTTTTTGTTTCTAGTTTTTGGATTATGCATTATGTGTTATATAGTTATACTATTATATTTAGTATATAGTTATGGATAAAATCATAAAAAAACTTCTACCTTTTTTTTCTATTGGGCCGCCCCGGTTCGGGGCGCCCGCCTAGGCACTAGGCAGCTTGGACCCCCACGGCTACCTAGCGCTTTTTGAAACACTACCGCTAGCTCTCATGCCGTGGTGACTTAGCCTTGGCCCAGCCCTCCGGTCACATTTTGTGGCACATGCCCTAACTTTCCAGGGCTGGGCTGGGCCGCCAGCTCATTTCCAGCCCTATTAATACGTTCTTCATCTCTAAAAACCCCACCTATACCTAGTAGTCCCAAATTAACCCTTGAACATTTATCAAAATTTGGCTTCATGGTACCCTCCACCACAATAACCCCAACTGCCTTGGGTTGAAGCAAGGGTAGATCCAATAATGCCAAAACCTTCATTTCCTTCACCAAGTCAAGGACCTTGAAACTTCGAAATTCTAGCCTTGAACAAGTTGGACTTAGATTTCAACTAAAAGAAAGTAGAAAGTAGCAATGGTAGTATATAGCCAAAGCCAAACACCCAGTACTTGGCAAGTAAAACAAAGAAATTTCAATTTTGAACAAAGTATCTTTTGCACAAAAAACATTTGGCTCTAAGGGGTTTAGAGAGAGGTGGGGATCCTCTTTCCTTTGAAGGAGAAGAGAGGGGAGATCAACATGGCCCTACTTGTGGGTTGTCCTGCTCATGGGCTGTATTCCACTCACAAGCAGGGCACCAGTTGCAGCCGCACAGGTGCTCCTCAAAGCAGCCGCCTATGTGGGACGAAGCAGTGCAGCCAGGGGCACATAATTCAGTGTCTAGCAGCATTTGATAACATTGCAAGGAATTCATCATCGCAAACACCTTATAAAGAACTTCCTATGAAACATATTAGGTCCCCAGAATGAAAAGCACTCTCCCAAACTCTTTTTCCCAACTCTACACAATGAATTGTTTCCCTTGAATCATTCCACACATGGTTAAGACATGCACGATTTCACTGTTTCCCAAATCCTAATCAATTCATCATTTCAAAAAGAGAACAATCACATTGTTGTAAAACCTACTTACTAACTTCCTCGACCTTGAAAGTTACTTAACATGCTTCTAAAGTAGGAGAGTTTTTCTCTTCGCAATTTTGTACCTAGAAGTTATTCTTTTTCAGATTTCAGTGAAAACCGGCCTTGTGGGAAAGAGTTGAACCTAATAGCCCAGCTCCCTCACCCCGTGTGGTGTATTGGCGGGGACTTCAACGCTACTAGTAAAGAAGTTGGGCTACTATGTTGAAGTCCCCGCCAATACACCACACAGGGTGAGGGAGCTAGGCTTTAGGTCCAACTCTTTCCCACATGGCCGGTTTTCACTGAAATCTGAAAAAGAATAACTTCTAAGTACAAAATTGAGGGGAGAAAAACTCTCCTACCTTAGAAGCATGCTAAGTAACTTTCAAGGTTGAGGAAATTAGTTAGTAGGTTTTAACACAATGTGATTGAACAAAATTCCTCTTCGAGAATCACACCTGCCATGTTAGCCTTCTCAAACTTCGTGGCAACCAACAACCTAGTTGATTTACCCTCTCAAGGACCCAGGTTCACCTGGTCCAACCATTCCACCAACCCCTCCCTCTCTAAATTGGACAGATTCCTAATCTCTTTGGATTGGGAATCTACCTTCCCTGAAACCCATTCAATCGCTCTCCCCAAACCCACCTTAGACCATTGCCCCATTCTGCTGGAAACGAAGCTTGTTGACAGTCACCCAAAACCTTTCCGATTTGAACTTACCTGGTTAGAAGAACCCTCTCTCCTTAATCTCTTCCCGAGTTGGTGGCACTCTCTTTTAGACCTAGTACAAGGTTGGGCTGGCTTCAAGCTTCAACATAAACTACAGCTATTGAAGGCCACCCTAAAAAATTGGAGTAGGGCACTTCCGAGCATTGTCAGGCCACAGAAATCCTCCACGCTTCAGGCTATCCAGTCCTTTGATATTTTGGAAGAGTCCGGACCTCTTTCGAACTCACACCTGCTTCAAAGGAATAACCTAAAGGTCCAGTACAAATCTCTCCTAAAGAAAGAGGAGATCTTTTGGTACCAAAGGTCGAGGATTAAGTGGCTGAAGGCTGGTGATCTCATCACCGGTTTCTTCCACAAAACAGCTAACTGTAGGCACAGAGATAACTACATTTCCCATCTCACCGATGGGAACAATGAACTTGATTGATACTCCGACATTGAGCAAGCCATCCTTGGCTACTTCAAAGAACTTTTCTCCGCTCCCCCTGGTCCTCGACTTCCCATGGGGAACTTGGTTTTTCTAACTCTACCATCGAAGAAAGCTTCTTGGCTAAAAAAACCGTTCTTTGAACCAGAAATTGTAGCTGCCATTTCTGACTTGGATTCGGACAAAGCCCCTGGACCCGATGGCTTCCCCATCGCCCACTTCAAACTGTTTTGGTCCTCTTTTAGAGAAGACTTCCTAAATTTCTTAAATGAATTCCATTCCATGGGAGTAATACAGGACCATGAATGCAGCCTTCATCTCACTCATCCCAAAAATCGAAGGTGGAACCCAACGCAAAGACTTTCGCCCAATCAGCCTACTGAACTCCACCTATAAAATTCTAGCCAAAGTCTTAGCCTCTAGGCTAAAAAAGGTCTTGCACCTTGTTATTTCCCCCACTCAAAGTCCCTTTATCAAAGATCAACAGATCCTGGATGGGGCACTTGTGGCCCATGAATGCATCCACTCAAGATATTTGAACAGGGCACCTGGAATCGTAGCTAAACTTAATTGGAAAAAGGCCTACGACCATGATCTACTTGAAGAAACTCAATCTATGATGGGTTTTAGAATTAGGGGAGGACATATATGAGAGCTTGCTACTCACATCCATACTTTTCTATTATCATTAATGGAACCCCTAAAGGTTACTTCCCCTCCACTAGAGGGCTCAGACAGGGGGATCATCTCTCCCCCTTCCTCTTTGCCATATCAGTTGAGATATTTAGTAGAACAATTTTCAAGAATGTATTCGGTAGGACGCTTGCATGGTTCTCAGTGGGTCCTCGGCCCCCCATGGTAACCCACCTACAATACGCAGATGACACCTAGATCGTTTGCAATGCTGACCACGATGAAATAAAAAGCCTTTTCCTGCTCCTAAGGTGTTTTGACTTTGCAACCAGGTTCAAAGTTAATTTCGATAAAACCAAGATGATGGGGGTTCATGTTGATTCTACCACCCTCTCGGACTTTGCTTTCTGGGGCTGTGGGGTAGAGTCTTTGCCTTCTTAATACCTTGGACTACCTCTATGCATAGGAAAACCTAAACAAGCCTCTGGTCCCATATAGTAGACACGGTGGATCGCAACTTAGCTGGCTGGAAAGGGCGATTCCTCTCTCCAAGAGGAAGACTTAGTTTAATCAAAGCGACTCTCGCCAACATCCCGGTGTACCAAATGTCTATCTTCCACATGCCCGTTGCGGTTAGCTCCAGAATCAAACAATTGATGAGGAGATTTTTCAGGTCAAGCGATGATTCAAGCAATAAATTCCATTTGATTGCTTGGCTTAAACTTCGCCAGACCAAGAAAAGGGGAGGGTTAGGTATCAAGAATCTCAGAACTCAAAATACAGCTTTGCTGGGCAAATGGTGATGGAGAATGTCAACTTTAAATAACCAGCTGTGGACACAAATACCATCTCCCAAACTCCCCTTAGTTGCCAGATTTCATAACAAACCAGAGGTCTTCTGGTTTTTGGAGGTCTATTTGCTCAGCTTTCTTTGCATTCAAATCTTGCATAAGATTTCACCCAAGAGAAGGAAATCGCATCCTTTTTTGGCATGACCTTTGACGGGGTCATACTCCTCTTAGGATAGATTTCCTTATCTTTTTTCTCTGGCCAGAAATCAAGAGGCCCAAGAAATGCTTCTGGCAGGTTCATTTCGTTCTTGGAACATCTCTCACGGAGCAAGAGATAGGAAACTTTGCCAACTTGTCTGCTGAACTTCAGTCTTGTTTCCTCTCTCCCTCGAGTCAAGATCGAATTATTTGGTCTCCGTCCCCAACGGGAACCTTCTCCGTCTCCTCGTTCTATAACAGTCTCTCTCTCCCACCAACTTTCCCCCTAACTCCTAATGCCATTGGCCCTAAAGCTTGGACCTCCTTCACTCCACCAAAAATCAAGATCGTCATGCGGCTGGCCCTCTCCCAGAGAGTCCTCACTATAAATCAATTGCAAAGAAGAGGGATCCCAATCCCTAATCGTTGTGTCAAGTGCCTCGAAGCTGAAGAGACTAATGACCATCTACTACTGCACTGTCCATTTGCATTTAACATTTGGACCTCTATCCTCAAATTGTTCAACATGCAATGGGTGCTACCAGAAGAGGTGACTTCCATCCTCACCTCCATCCAACCTTACCCTTGGCAGAACGCTGGAATTCTTCTTTGGAAATCCACAGTGGCAACTGCTCTGTGGGCCATCTGGCTCGAGCGCAACAACAAATTTCAGGGGGGAATTCTCAACTTCCTTTAAAGTTTTCAATAAGCTCAAGTCCATGGTAATATTATGGGCGACCAATCATAAGTGTTTCAAAGGAGTTGCTGCCTCGGCTTTCAGCCAAGACAGGACTAACATCCTTCTACTCCATCAACTGCGCTTGCAAAGGGCCTCTCGATGAAAACCCCCTCCTCCGGGTATCCTTAAACTCAATTTTGACGGATGCTCTCTAGGTAACCCCGGCCTGTCAGGGATAGGAGCTAACCTCGGAGACCTCCTCGGTACTACTATGGCTACAACTTCAAAATACATTGGCCACTATGGCTCCATGGAGGCTGAAGCACTAGCCCTCTTGGAAGGCCTCAAACTCAGGCAACCCTTCAATTGCATTCACTTGTAGTGGAGGGAGATTCAAAGAATACCATCACATGGGCACAGTCTCTTTCTTCTTCACCCCCTCCTTGGTCTTTGGCACACGTCTTTGGCGAGGTTGACAATCTTTGCAGGAATATGTCCGTCGTGTGGATGCATACTTGGAGGGAAGGAAATCAGGATGCGGACTCATTGGCTAAAGAAGCAGCGGCTTCAGCTAACATTTAGATCTTCCGTTTTGGTTTTTTTCCCTTTCCTCCATTTTGCGAATCAACCTGTTTTCCTAGATTGTTGTGCCTCACTGTAACCTCTTAAAAGAGGCTTTTGAATCGGCTTTTTGTACCTATTTTAAGAGGTTATTGACTCTGCTTTTTGTTTGTTCTCCTCCTTGAGCATCCTCGCTTGTGGATTGCCAAGGACTCTTGTAATATTTTTTCTCTTAATTATTAAAGGTTAACGTGATAAAAAAATATATATATATTTCAGTGAAAATCATTGTCTGAATTTTGATAAATTATGACGACATGCAGTTGCAGGTCCTGAACAGGTCCTGAATGAATCCAAAATGGCATTCTTTTGGATCCATTTGCAGCTGAAGTTTGTGAAAATTTTCCCTATAATTCAAATTTCGGAAACCACATCCCATTATTCTTTCAGAAAAAAAAAAAGATTAATAATAATAAGGCTTTCAAATTCTCAATCCCCACTTTGGCCAAAGTCTTAGAATTTTAATTCTGCACACTTCGATTGATCTTTCTTTTCTAATAGAAGTAAACCAAAACTCCAAACTACGAAAAACAAAAATAAGCAAAACAAAAACCAGATAATTTAACCGACAAAAAGAAAACTCCACCCCAGGAAAAAAGAAAAGAAAAAAACAAAATATTATCATCCAATCGTCATAAAATTATTATAATACAAACCCATAAAATTCCAACATAAAAACTGAGGAAATAAAACTTCACGGACCAAAAACCCGAGAACCAGAGAGCTTCGATGGAAGGAATCCACGGCATTAAAAGAAAGTTCAGAAAGCTCACCTCCCTCCAGCGCAGGGGCGCACAGAAGACGCGCCATAATGAGAAAAAAGCCGAGATAGGGTTTCATGAGGGATGGCCTCCGGCAAATGGCGAACAAGAAGAGTCGCGGTCTTCTCTTCTCCATTGAAGGTACCTAGAGGCTGAGGCTGGGGAGTCGGGTTTAGAGACGCAGAGGGTTTCATTGATGCAAAAGCCATGGAATGTAGTATCAGAGGTTAGAGAGGTGCAGACCCTAATTTCAAATTTTCGAGGAGAGAGAGAGAGAGATCTGTTTAATATTTGCTTCATGCCGTAAATTTTTTGCTTCTGGGAATCCCCGCAATATGATCATTTTGTTCAATATGCGGATGGCCCGGGCCAGGACTGGGCACGGCCGGCCGGCCCCGGCTCTTGTCTTCATAGGGACCGTGCCCCTATAGAAAACCTTTACATCGATCATCTCGACTTAACATTATGGTTGTACCAAAAAAAAAGAAGATTTTACGTTCTAAAAATAGTGTATATTGTAATAAATTTTCTAAACCATCTATTTTGCCTTGAAGATGAGTGGTCATAGATCTACAAGATCTGTGAGTGTTTTTTATGTTTGGGTGAAGTTGCCGTGTGGAGGCCTCTATAGGTGTAGAGATACAGTACCCTTCAAATTTTATCATAGTATATAATTTTGATGTAAAATGATATTAAGATCATCTAAAAATCTATTTTTATATTTAATTATAAAATTTAAAATTTTAAAAATGGTTAAAATCAAGTAGATCTATAACCATATGAATATCTTGAAAAGAAACGAGGTAGATAATATGTTGCAAAATGCACTATTTTTGAGACTTAAAATCTTTTTATTTTTCATGGTCATACATTTCGATGTCGAGATGATCAATCAAAAGGTTTTTCAATATTAAAACTACATTTTTCAAAGGTTTTTCAACATTAAAACTACATTTTTCAATGGATTTTTGAAGGGCATTCGTAGTTCTACATTATAAGGTAACATCCTTATATAAACATTTTCCTTTAAGTTTTAAATATAGAGCCACCATAAAGATTTTTGCTTCCGAAAATGCTTTTGAGGATTTGAGATTAGGCTTATTATCGTTAAGAAAAACTTCACCCAAAATAAAAAGAAAGAAGAGGGTGGTGTCAGGGCTACAGTTTGTAGTCGAGACTGTACATTTTCAAGGTCGGGCCATTACCCCCTAACAATAAAAAAGTTGCCAAAGAACCCTCCCACTTCTTTTTTGTATCACTATTGTTAGGATGGGCTGCCCCCTCTAAAATATATTTGAAAAATGGATTTTTTATCTAATTTTTTTTATTATAGATTCATCATCTAGCCTAGGTGATCATGAATATAAAAAATTATATTACACTAAAAATATAAATTTTTTATATTTTTTGATTCACCGTCTATATAGAATTTGTGGAACGTACACCTTATACAATGTCCATCCTTATGATGGATGTTTTTGAGTTAGCGGGCTCTTGCGCATGCTGACTCATGCAACCCTTTCCTTAATTATTATTGTTATTTTGTTTTATATTTTCTGTTTTTTTTTTTTTGATAAAATTTAGTATTTTATTTAAAAAGCCTCAAAAGAAAGAAATTACATCAAAAGCGACAGAAAAAGATGGCAAAGACGCTGCTATCCCTTTAACAAGAAGATCTACCAAAGAGTTAGTCTCTTGATATACATGAAGAAAAGCAATCAACAAGGACTCCACCAAATCCTTTATCTATAGCCAACAAGATCTCAGCTCCCAAGGTACCCTTTGTTTTTTATTACATTATTTAATATCATTCAATGAATCTCCCTCGATCACGCAGCAGTTTCTAATGGTTTTAGAAATGAAAACTTTCAATCTCACAAGATACCACTAATACCTCATTGTCCCAGAATCCCCCAAAACTCAGTGCCATCCAAATACTATGTAAGAGTAGGAGCATAGTGCCTCCTTCATATATGACCACTCAAGAGGATTTTTTTCAATTTGAAAATTTGGGAACATCTAAGAATCTAGTGATTATTATTCTCAAAAGAAAAAAAATTGAATTTGAGTTTTCTAACATTAGATCTCACCCACTTAAAATTAGACGAACTCTATTCAATCTTCAGATAATTGTTTTCTCAAGGTACAATTTAAAAAAAAAAAAAATCTTCAGTTAATTCAAGGTGTTGAGAACATTAGCTTCTCAAAATTTGAGGCCCTAAATTAATCCCAAATGGATTTTTTTTTTTGTGAGGGAATAAATGGATAGTATACTCCTACGGGAGTATAATATCTTTCAGGTTCATGCCAAGTTCGAAAAAAAGAGAAAGGAAAGAAATAAGGTCGGTCCGGGCTTGAGAAAAATTTCGTGGGTTGGCCTTAGGCTAGGGTCCAAAAACGTTTTTCCAGGCTGGGTCCGCCGGGCTTGTAATGGAAAACTCGGGCTTTCCTGGCCCAGTGGCAGCCCAAATCTTGTCAGATGTGGAATTTACCTTGAAATCTTAAATAAGAAAGTTGAGATCGTGATTTCTTTCCCCTCTCAATTCCTCTTAAAACTTCCCCCTGAATTTTTTAGTAAGGGAAAAGTTTTACGTGCCCACTAGCCTACAAACGACAGAATACTACACAAATAGTATAAAAAAAACAGAAAAAGTTTATATAGTGCGAGGCTCTAAACCATCAAATTAAAGTGCACATCAAAAATTTCACTAGAAGAGTTGTTTTGATGTCCAAATATAATCAAATTGATAATCTCAACATCAAGATGGATGGAAATGAGAAAAAATAGATTTTCAGTTTTGAAAATAGTGCATCTTGTAATTCATTTTTGGACCGTCAATTTTTAAGATTTTCAACTTTTCATATATCTGCTTGATCTACACTTTTTTTGAAGCTTTAAATTTTACAAATACTTAAAACGACAATACTCGACACTATTTAAAGGTGCGCTTTACTTTGATTGTTTAGAGCCTTGGCTCTATACAAACCGCACCCATAAAAAAAATACCCTTGTAAAATTTATAAATCTTAGCTCTTTTCAAATTCATGACCACCTTGGGCTAGATCATGAATTCCTAAAACCTTGAATTAAAAATCCATAAAAACCCCAACATGTATTAAGAGACAATTTCATATGATTCGCAAAGCCCAAAAGCAAGCCAACAATAGCCTAAGATCCAAGTATGATTTTCCCTTGGGAACTTCCTCACTGGCTAAGCCCATGGAGACTAGCTATCACTGGCTTAGTCCATGGAGGTTGGCTATCAATAGTACTCCATTTTACTGGCCTGGTATAATAGTTATGTTTTTAACCCTAAAGAAAATCTCTTTATAGTTTTTTCTAAAGCAATGGTCACAAAATTGCTGAGCCGACTCGGGCTCCTTTGAACTTGGAATTTAGGAATCACCCCAGTTTTTCATGTACCGGTAAGTTACTATATGAACTCGGGTGATTCCTTAGTCTTGGGAGATTCTTGAGAAATCACCAACAAAGCCCTTTTTTGAGGTTTTGTTGTAGGAAATCCCACTCCTATCACCCGCCCGCCCTCCCCCAACGCGCACACACACATACACACATGTTTCACGCTTCATTTTATTTGAGTGAGGTTTTATATTTCAGCTAAATTTTATTGATTGGTTACAATGGCTTCAGATTATAACATTTTTGCTAGTCTTTAATATAATTTCGGACTTGGGAAAATTAAGACTAATCGTGCATTTTGATTTTCTGTAAAATTTTGCATTGAAATGGGCACACACTTTCATGAAATTTGCAAAATGTTATCTGAATTTCGATCTATTGGACGAAACATGTGCATGTTCTTAAAGGAATTAGGCGAATGATTCAATTTCCCACTCTGGAGATCTTGATTCAAACAACTTTGTATTACTTTCTGCCTTCAGTTAAGAATATATGAAATTTTTAGGGCTAAATATGAATTTTTAAAAGCTTTTAGGATTAATAGATAATTCCTCAAGTGATTTGTGTAAGGGAGACATAGACAAGAACCTATTAAAGTGTTGCCAAAAGATATTCTACTTCCTCAGGGAATAGAATGGGCATTTATTCTCGAAAAATTGCTTCCTGCAGCTGGACTGCATGACAACGTATGCGGTCCAAAAAATGTAAAGCATCATCCATCTTAGAGATGGATGCAAGTAGGTGTTCCATCTAAAAACAATGGAACTACTGGTCCAAATGTTTTCTTACTAGATTTATTATTCCTAATTTTTTAAATTTTCTTATTTCTTTATATGCATGATCTCCATGTTAGAGATCACATGTTGCTAAAAATTAAGTCAAAATATCTATCTAAAAAATAGATTTATTAATAGGCATGCATTTCTACATATGCAGGCTTGGCCGCATAGAAATCAGGTCCTTTATTCTCTCTATTAAAACTTTATCTAGAATTAATTTTAGTAACCCAGATTTTGGGATGTAATGGTTAGAAATATCTCTAATTGTGGTCTAACAATAATTACATAAAGCTAATATTATCCATAAAGAGTTGGTTATCCAATTTTAAGATAAAGAGTAGTGATCTCCCTCACTCTCTCTTAAAGATAACTATGTATGATGGGTTAGGGTTAAGAAAAAGAAAAGGAAGGTGGCGATCCCAACTCTTGCTCATTATTCATAAGAAAGTTCCCATCAAGCTTGGAGGAAAAAAGAGGTGAAGGCCCACCAATTCAAAAATCAAAACAATAAATTTTTACTAGATCATGGCAAGTATGTTTAGATGTGTTCATTTACTTTTAATTTTTCAGTAATCATGAACATCGATCCAACAAGAAGTTTACATAATTTCCAATTTCTTAATCTGTAAATTTGTAGTTAATTTTTACATGTGGTATCTGAGCCTTGGTTGGTTATGTAGAAACAAAAAGCAATCCACGAAAATAAGAGAGAAGAAACAAACACAAAAAAAGAGACAACCAACCACAAACCAAAGATATATGTGGTTCAACAATGTGCCTACGTCCATTGGAGATGAGAACTTTTTTACTGCCAATGGAGAATAGGGTTACAATCGCTCTCTTTCGTCAATGGGAGATGAGAACTTCTTTACTGGCAATGGAGAATATGGTTACAATCGCTCTCTTCCTCACGTCTCTATGTTCTCTCTAATTACAAAGAGATCTACATTTTTCCCCTTAACCCTGGATGAACCCCCAATCGTAACAATATATATCGAGTCCCAGATAGATGGTACAAATTATCAAAATACCCCTATATATCAAGTCTTAGATATATTGAATCCCATGTACAGATTTATCCGAAATTTTTCTTGGCGGCTGCCAACCCCGAACTCCCGCAGGGGCCGAGTCAATCGAGTCTACTTGTGCCAGAGACTCCTCCGGGCCTCTAGACTTGTCCTTTTGACTCTACCTTGACATACCTATTTCCTCATAATATAAGACATCAATTCTCAACAGGTTAGTTCATGGATACTAAAAATAATAAAGTTGATGTCAGGATGCTTAGTTGAGAAAATACATATTTTATATAAAAAAAAAAGAGGGTTTTTTTTTATCTTATACGTATCTCTCTAAACGGACAACTTCTCAAGATTGATCATCTTCGATGATTACTTTAATAAAATTTGTTGATCTAAAAATGGCTTCCGTTGCCTACTTCCATCTCTATAGCAAGTTTGGTTCGTATGAAAATGTTTAATAGAAAACATTTTCACATGAAAAAAATTCTCTCATACGGTCAAGTATGAGAATATTTTCATACCAATTGGTCTTAATATAGATTTTCACACCATTTGATAACTAATTGATATAAAAATATTCCCACACTTGACCACATGAAATAATTTTTTCATGATATTTTCACATGAACCAAACGTGTCAAACGGTCTTGTGAGGTCTTTACCATCTCCTTTTCTCCATGCATGCACAGATTATGGAGGTTAGTCACTAGAAGCTTTTGATGGCAATGAGTATATCTCATTGATGCTTGTGGAAAGAGCATACACTTATCTCTAAAAGTACTGTTCATCTTCAACAAAATTGGAGAAAACTTCCGACAAACACTCAAAAGAGACTCATAGTGGCATTGTTCTCAAATGAAATTGTTTGTTTTGTGAGTTAGATCATTAAAGTAGAATATTTTGTGAAGTAGACTATTTTGTGATGTGTGCACTTGAGTTGTCTCTCTCTCTCAATCCTCTCCACAAAGGAATAATAGAGAGGGACATTATGCGATGGTTGTAGAGAGATAATAGTAGAGATTTATAATAATTTTTGTATTTTGTTGTTTGTTTTTTTTTAGAAAAAAATTGACATGTTAAATTAGTTTGGTCTATTAAGGGTGGTTGATCCTTATTTTAAAACAACCAAGTAGGAATGATTGTATAACTGTCAGGTGCAATCATGAGAACTTGGATGGTATTAAAATATTTGATGATTTCCAATAATATTTTTTATTTATTTTGTAAAACAAAACTTGTAAATCATCAAGTAACCCATAAATCGGCATTGAGCATTTACAGATAAAGTCAAACTCAAATGTGGTCTATAGGCTTAGACGACGTTAAACCCAAAAGAGTAACGTTTTCGTAATTTATAATGCTTATGATCAACTTGCTAGCTATAGATGGCGTTAAACCCAGAAGAGTAACATCTTCGTAATCTATAATGCTTATGATCAACTAGCCCTATGGTGGACATAAGGACTATTGTCCACTAACGGGAGACTATTTGCATGCATTAATCTCGGCTCAAAGGAGGGGTTATGATGGTGCATTGGTTGACTAAAGGTACTTGATTTTAAAATAATGAAATGTTAATTACTCAATTTTATGGGTAAATACAATTTTGTGAGCATAATTGTTTTAAAATCATGGCAGCTCTAAATCCCTCTACATATACCGGATACTTAGCCAGGATTGAAACTCTAAATGGATCTAACTTCTCTGATTGGAAGCAAAAGATTGAGATCACTCTAGGTATATTAGATCTTGATTTAGCCTTGCGAGAAGATAAGCCTCCCAAACCCAACAATGAGAGTACTATCGTACAAAAAGATATATAATATGAATGCTAAGAGTTTCATGATCAAGGTACATCAACAATTTGTAGGTCCCACTAAAGCCGTGGCAAACACCGTTATGACGAAGTTATTGATCATGAGCTATGATGGTCATAGCTTTATCGGGACAATATTACGTAAATGATTGATATCACAAATCAATTGAAATTCATGGACATGGAGATTTCAGAGGGTGTTCTGGTACAATTCATTATCAATTCTTTGCCTTCGTAGTGTCATCAATTCAAGCTCACTTATAATACTCAGAAAGAAAGGTGGAATTTGAATGAGGTTCAATTTATGTGTCTTTAAGAAGAAGAAAGATTAAATCAAAATAAGATAGAAGTTGCCCATTTAGCAAAGACTAGCTCAGACAAAAAAGGAACCTTTAGAGCATCAAAAAATAAAGTCTTTGGGACACATGCAAATTATCAATCAAAATGGACTACTACTCATATTAAAACAAAAAATGATGCGAAGGAAAAAAGTGCTTCTTTCGTAGAAGAATGGACATTTGAAGAGAGATTGCCTCAAACATAAGAAGTTGTTGGAAAATAAAGATATTCATGAACAATCAGAGACTCATTCATGGAGAGCGGAGGCTTGTGATGGTAAATGGAGTTGAAGAATAAACAAATCCAATAGAAGTAGTTAGTTTAATTCTAGATGGTAGTTTTGTAATAGACTTGAAAGATACTCTTTATGTGCCAACTGTTGGGAATAATCTTATATTAATATGAAAATAGATATTTATAGTTTCAATTTAATTTTAGCAATAATTTTTTTTTCTTATTTCATAATAAGTGTATTGTGAGTTATTCAAATTATGTGATGGCCTATATAAATTGAATTTGGATTCTGTTTTTTTTTTGTTGAAGTTCTTTTATCTCTTCATGTGTGTAATGTGAAATATGAAAATACGAATGAAACCTTTTTTTTTTTTGGTGGCATAAAATGCTAGAGTATGGGATTAAGAGATTAGTCAAGTGAGGAGCATAGTTTGTACTCAAATATGTTTGTTTCTTTATGGGGAACCCTGGAGACTGTTGTTTATATAGAGAATCATGTTCGTAGTAAAAAGCTGGGCAAAAAGACCCTATTTGAAGTTATGGACTGGTAGGATACCTAATTAGAGTATTTGCATATACGGGGATGCCCGGTAGAAGCCAGATCTCATAACCATTTTAAGAAGAAATTAGATTTATAGCCTATTACTTTTGGGTCTTTTAGGTTTGTGGAGAATCTTATATACAAATGCATTTATCTCAAGTTCAATAAGAGTAACTTAATTATTTTATCTCTATATGTAGATGATATTCTTCTTCCTAGAAATGACATTCATATGTTGCATAAAAAATAATAAATAAATAAATTTGGATTATCACAAAAAAGGTATATATTGAAATGATGCTAAAAAAGTAATATGCATAATTGTTCTCCAGTTGTAACTCCTATTATTAAGAGTGATAAAATCAACAATTTACAACATTAAAAAAAAAAATTAAAATTATAAAGGAAGAATATGAAGAATATTTATTATGTATCAGTTATAGGAAGTTTAATGTATCCTTTTCTAATGAATGTATGAGCAAAGTCACTACTTTACAACTATAACATGACTAAAGTTTGTAAGGGAACTGGTTCACATTTCTGTCACTACCAATATTGAACAGGAGGCAAGATTTTGTGATTTCTACTCCTTCATAATATATCTCTAGGAATGTTAGTTCATGGACGTGTGCCTTATAATGAGAGAATCATGTTGTCTATCAAAATGTCTCATGTTCGAAACAATTTTAGACATCATTGAGAAGCAATCTTGCTTTAATGAATTGTGTGATGGTTGATTTATGGGCTCCCTGTGGATTTGACCCAGCTTGAATGCTCATTTTTATTTTTATCTAATGAGACTATATGCTAATTGTTTTTTATATAGATAATTATGTGCAAAACTAGAAATTTCTATATGTGAGATGCCTATCTTCTCAGTTTTGAGTGGCTTATCTAAGTTGTAGCGTGCCCTGAGAGAACCAGCATTCATCCTAGGTCTCATGAGTGGTTAATATATGTATTACACTTCTTATTTATAATGAGGGCAAACAAGTAGAGGCACACAATTGACTGCCCATTCTAGAAATTTCTATACATGAAATGCCTATCTTCTTAGTTTTGAGTGAATTATCTAAATTGTGGCGTGCCTTGAAAGAACCAATATGTTAAGAACTGATGTCTTGTATTATGAGAAAATAGATTTGCCAAGGTGGAGACAAAGGGATGACTTCGAGGGCGGCAGCCATTGAGGTACATTTTTGTATATGTATATAAGGTATTTTAGTAATTTGTACCATCTACCTGAGACTATATATATTGTTGCTATCTCCGAGTGGACGTAGGTACGTGGCCGAACCAACATATATCTTTGCATTGTGGTTGGTTGTCTTTCTTTTGTGTTTGTTTCTTCTTTCTTGTTTGGTAGATTGCTTTTCGTTTCTATATAGCATTCATCCTAGGTCTCATGAGTGGTTAACCTATGGGCTACACTTCTCATTTATAATGAGGGAAAACATGTAGAGGCACACAACAGCGATTTAGTAAGTTATTGATTAGTATTACTACTTACTATAGTGCCATGTCTATATAAGTAAGTTTAAGTGAGTTCTCTTTGAATGATAAACCGCATGCAAAGCAAGAAGAATAAAAAATTATGGGTGAGAACTCCCCCTCATTGAAAAGATTTTTGGTTTGAGAATGTGGGATAAGCAACTCTCATTCTCTAGTGATAAATAAAAATAATTGTATGTGTCTGTGTGCATGTCTGTATTTGTGTATGTGCATTTGCATGGCCGTGCATGGGAATCTTTCATGTACAGAGGCACATGCGGTAATGCATCTCTGGTAGAGGGCGTTGAAGAGTTTTTTTTATGTAACTTGTTGTCTGCATGAGAAGCTTTTGAAGTGAGTAAATAGATTTAGGCTGACTTATAATTGGGATATGTGTATAACTTTTTCCTGTAGAGAGATTGCTCTATTAATGGTGTTACTTTCTTTTATGCGATGATAAAGGACCACGGTGTAAAGAATATTTTGCCTGTATGGTTTATTCTTTTTTTTTTTTCAATACTTTCTGAAGATGGTATCAAAACTTAAGGAAAAATAAGAATCTAGTTTCTGCACTGCTGAGACATGAATCTCCCTAACATGAGATGATCAGCAGATCTTATTTAAAATGTTAAATAACTATAATTGTGTCTTTGAGATTTATTGGAAAAGAATTTCGAAATATTGGTGAGTGGGGAGTTTATTACAATAAAAAAAGAGGAGGAGGAAAACATCTTCTTTCTTGCTTTCCCAACGTACCCACCACATTCTGTTTAAGCAGCCTTTGCGATCTATTAATTTTAATCATCTCTTATGTCAGGTTGTTTGTATTTCATCAGCCTATTTATTGCACTTTTTATGCAATGATTGCTTCTCATTTTATGTAAATTATCTACTACTTTTAGTAACTTCTTTTTCCTTAAGTTTCTCCCTTCTCCTTGATAGGTGCATGGAGGCAACCCCCAGCCTAGCTTGTGCTAATACATGTGTGTTTTGTTGAAGGCACCATACCAATCCTGTTGGGAAGAGTTGGCAGTGGAAGTTAGATGATCCTCTAGAAATTGTAAATGCTGCAATCGATGAGCACACAGAGACGATTAAGCAAATGAAAGGAGTTCCAGGTTGGTTCTACTTCTATAAGACAAGCACATATGCATTATGAAGACAGCGTGTGTGTGAATTGATTCAACTGGTTTTCTTGTGTTATGCTACAGTCAGTGATGATTCAACTGGTTTTCTATATGGCATACAGGAGTGACTACGGACCGTCTGTTTGAAGGTCTTTCACCTAGACATTGTGCCCTTTCCCTTGTTGGTGAGCCTATCATGTACCCAGAGATCAATGCCCTCATTGATGAACTGCACAAGCAACGGATTTCTACATTTCTTTTAACAAATGCCCAGTTTCCAGAAAGAATTAGACTTCTTAAACCCATTACACAGGCATGTAGCTCTCTGATTTGATTCATTATAAAGTCTAAATGCTGCAGGCATGTAGGTCTCTGCTTTGAGGGTAGTTGGCTCATTTATTTAGTGGGAGTTTCTTCAGATAATTTACTTATTGACATTTTATAAATTTCCAGCTGCATGTGAGTGTAGATGCTGCAACTAAAAAGAGCTTGAAGGCAATAGACAGACCTCACTTTGGGGATTTCTGGGAATGATTCGCTGTAAGTAAATTGTCTTTAGATGGGAGGTGAGTTCTTTGATTGCTTAAGAAAGATATAGCTGAAATTGATCCGGAGAAAAAAAAGGCATAACTCAGACTTAAATGACAAGGGCTGACTATGAGCTGTTTGACCTTAATACATTTGTCTTATGTTTAAAGTCATTGAATTCTGAAAGAATTTTATCTAGTTCATGAAAGGGGTGAACGGCATTTCACTTATGTGGGTTGTAAGTGAGGGTACAACATAAGTTTTTTGGCAAATGCTGCCATGTATTGATCTAAAAAGCTTGTAATCGACCTTTGTTCTATGACATTTTTCTTCGATTTTTCATTTAAATCATACCGAATACACATATAAGTCCTACAGGGGCTGAGTTACTCGCATGTTTAAGTTTAGCAGAACAGTTCCCTAGCTATCTGGAATAGTTCCTGCTTGGGTATTCAGGTCTCAGAAAGATGGACTCTGCCTTCCCCGTATTCATTTTCTGTAACAGTGTTGGAATATCATTTCACAAGATTGCCGGCGTCTGCACCCCTCAAGCAAGTGTTACACAAATAATTGAATGGAGGGGCATGTGTTGTATTGCATTTCAGGACATGAATCAATAGGGTCGATGGTTTTATATAATTTACTTGTCATCTGTCCACAAAAAATGTGTCTTTATTGGGAATGCCATACATATGGGTTAGTCAAGCTTTTTGATGAGCATAATTTTATGGAATTCATGTTTCTCCTTATAGATCTTCTCTTGATCAGTGTAAATAATATTGGGCAAGGCCATCGTGGAAGCTGGCCATCTAAAGAAGATAGATGCGAGCCCATTAACAAGATTGTCATACTAAATATTGTTGGACTTGCTTTGGCCACAAACCTCGCTTTACAATATTGGGCATGTTGGATTGCATTTAGAAATCAGTGATACTATTTTGCTAACTTAGGATTCGATATCATGGCTCAAACCTTGTACTTTTGCAGTCGACTGGGTGTCTATGTTATATCTTGTATCGGTGAATATATTTATGTACCAGATGTTTTAACCATTGATATTCTGAAATATTGATAGGATTCATTGAGGGCACTCCGCGAGAAGGAGCAGAGAACTGTGTACCACTTGACTTTAGTCAAAGGATGGAATGCCGAGGACATAGATGCATACTATGAGTTGTTCAGCATTGGAAAGCCAGACTTTGTTGAAATAAAGGGTGTTACCTACTGTGGCTCGTATGCCATCTTTCAATCCTTCTCATTGTGTGAGGGTTTTCATGTCTCCCTCTTTTCTTATCGTTTTGTTTGCTTAATTGCATCTTGCCTCTTGAGATTTTTTTAGGTTTGCAACTTCCAAATTGACAATGGAGAATGTACCATGGTATTTGGATGTGAAAGCCTTCTCTGAGGTTTTGGCCTCAAAGAGTGGCAGCGAATATGAAATTGCCTCCGAACATACCCATTCTTGTTGTGTACTCCTGGCAAGAGCTGACAAGTTCAGGGTTAATGGCCAATGGTTCACTTGGATTGACTATGAAAGGTTCCATGACTTGGTAATCTCTTTCTTTCTCTCTCTCTCACACACACACAACAAACAGCTTTCAGGTGTGCCCTTTGGTGGTAAGGATTACATGGCGGCCACACCCTCCTGGGCTGTTTATGGTGCTGAGGAAGGTGGGTTTGATCCAGATCAGGCCCGTTATAAGAAAGAGCGACGACATGGAAGTTGTAATGGTCAAAACCGTCAGCCTGTAAGCTAATGCAGCTTGAGTGCTATCGATTGAGGGACCATTGAGGCTTATACACAGTGTGTGTGAAGTACATGGGCACTCTTTTTGTTTATTTTATTCTTTTTTCCTGCAAGAGATTTTGAGTAGAAACCGTATGTATCATAGGTTCTTAACAAACTTAAAAGCAGTGAGAGGAAAAGTTGTGATCAAAATTTTTTTTTTTCCCTTCTTTTCTATAGAAAGGAAAAACTCTTGCATTTTGCAATGATAGGAAGTGAGAAATAACAAAGGGATATAGTTAAAGAGAGATTTAATTTTTCAGTTTTTTATTGAGGTGGGGAAATTCTTTTCTTTGATGGAGAGAGAGAACACAAGAATTTGAAATTAACGAGTTTTCCCGTCTTCCTCCTCCCCATTCCTTCCTCCTCCTCCTCGGTTGTTGTTGCTGCTGATAATAATGATGTTACTCCTCTTTCCAAATCCTTGGAGTCAAGTGCGACAATATCATCGTCATCGCCATCGTTGTCATCATCGTCTCCTCAATTTTCACACAGAAATGCACTCCTCTAAACCATCATCTGTTCTCTCGTTATTTCCATTCCACCTTTGTCCTCCACCAGTTCTCCCCGGCTGCAGCACTCTCTATTGGAATATGTACTCTCTCTCTCTCTCT
>NW_006499883.1:1660297-1670325 GCF_000471905.2 Amborella trichopoda | reverse complement strand
GTAGTATGTACTCTCTCTCTCTCTCTCTCTCTCTCTCTCTCTCTCTATTTCAAGACATACCTCGCCTTACAAATTTTACATATTTACTTCCTTTGCAGCAGGACCGAAAGAGTGACTGAGAGAGCACAAGAAGAAGACATCCAACTTTCTCTTGGCCCCCATTGTTGCTTCACGCCAGAACCTCAACACTGCCTACCTTTCCTCTTGAGTACTTCTCTCTCTCTCTTTATATGTAGTCATTATGCATCTAAGGTGTGTGTAACATGATTTTGTCGTGGAGTTTCATGTTATTAATCAATGGGATTGCTTACTCATATTCTGCTCATCCTTCAATTGTTGCCTAATCAATAGGGGCAAGTATCTATGTCTCCATGCATCTGATCAGATTGGGAGGAAGTTGACGACGACAGTGCATGTATAGATTATGGCCCGATAAACACAAGCGTGTGACATTTTTTTTAGCTCACTATCAGCCATTCTATCAAGATTGGATGGCCTTGAATCTCCAAATACATATAAATCATATGTGAGTGGAGATACATGCAAAGGTATTCCATAAATCGGTAGTCAACGTTCGCTAATAATGAATTTGTCATTTTGTTTCAGAGGATGCCCCATCCTCAGAGGAGTTGAAAGAGGCTTGGAGGAGGAGGCTCATGACCCTTGCTTTTAGGGATTGTGTCCCTCATCATGGGCGCTCCTTTGTTGCCCTCCAGTCGAGAACTGGAGTTGATTGTGTCCCTCATCATGGGAGCTCCTTTGTTGCCCTCCAGTCAAGAACTGGAGTTGAGGTTTGCAATTCTCCATAATATTCACTGAAATTTTCATTGTATGAGTTGCATTCCCTTCGATGAATTTGTGCATCTTCAAGAGTTCGAACTCATTGCTGCTATTATGAAAACCTGATTAAGTATTCTCCCTAATTTTATGTTGTGGAGTTTGAAAGTGCAAGTGAGTCTGTGCCATATTCTCTTTGCTCAGAGAAAGGTGGAATGTGACATTATCAAATTGAATTGAAGTGAATTCCTCATTATCCAATGATTAAGTGGAGCTACAAATGATTGGTTGACTTTAACAAAGTCGATATTTTGAGATTGTATAGTTACTTATTTTTAAATTTTCCATGAAGAAATTTTTCTCCTTGATTGACCTATCTCATAAACTGTTTGAACCATACATGCATCTAGTTAAAGGCCATCCGTTGCACTCATATTTATGGCCAACATGATAACATGTTGTGTTTATTATGTTGCATTTTGTTTAGTAGTAGTAGTACATGTTGTGTTTATTATGTTGCATAGGTTTGTGCATTTTGTTTAGTAGTAGTGTTTATTATGTTGCATACATTTTGTTTAGTAGTAGTAGTAGTACATGTTGTGTTTATTATGTTGCATTATGTTGCATAGGTTTGTGCATTTTGTTTAGTAATGCAGATTGTTTGTCTCCTGCATTAGTGTTATTTTACGAATGTATTGTACAGTTGAAGGATTTTTTGTAGCTGTTGCTGCTGCTTCAATGCAGATTGTTTGTCTCCTGCATTAGTGTTATTTTGCGAATGTATTGTACAAGTTGAAGGATTTTTTGTAGCTGTTGCTGCTGCTTCAATGCAGATTGTTTGTCTCCTGCATTAGTGTTATTTTGCGAATGTATTGTACAAGTTGAAGGATTTTTTGTAGCTGTTGCTGCTGCTTCAATGCATATTGTTTGTCACTTTGGATGATAACTTGGATAGCAATGATCTTCAGGTTCCCTTCAATAGGTAGATGTAGTTACTGTGGACTGTTTATCAAGCACTATGATAATTCGAAACAATTAGTTTGTGGTTCTAATAGATGTTTATGTGAGCTCATGTCCTCATTAATTAGATCAAGTTTTCATTGCCTACAATTAATTCGAAACTTGACCCTATTTCGGGATTCCTTACCAAAGCTTCAAAAGTTCGGATGTTTCTGTATTAAATTTTTTACCAACTTTCTTCTTTAATTGGTGAGTTGATTTGGTTTTTTCCATTGAATCTCAATATTTGAAGCAATTGTGTTGTTTAGATGGCCAATTAGCATCAGGTTCTATTACAGTTGGAACCTTCTTTTGAAATTCAATCTCAGTTCATGACTTGGTCTTCAGTAGTTTAGCCAAACCGCAAATTTTCAATAATTCTAGAAAATAACACAATGCACAGTTAATGCATTGTTAGTGATTAACTGCATGATTCATGCGTGATTGCTGTAATTTCTAGAATATTCATCGACAACATAATGATCATTATTATCATCATCCGAGCCTTATCCTAACTATTTAAGGTTGACTACATTAACCTTGTTCTTGATAGCTAGTCTTTATTGATGAACAAAAAAGAAACATGAGATAAGAAACACGAACATCTTCTTACTCCAATTGCGTGTGGCCTGACTCTGACTGTACAGATAAAAAGCCCAAAATCTCTATCTAGAGAGGGCTAAGGTGCATTAGAACAGTTTCTTGGATGGAGTATCAAGTTTGAGCATCATTTTATTTGGTCTTCAAAATTTCCTAGCACTCCTCTTTTGATTTGATGTTCAAAAGCAGCTTTTCTCAAATAAATTAAAATTGATGGTTGTTTTTGTTCTTTTTTTTATCCCCCAATCAGTTCCATGTTCTACCCCAAAAAAACTTTCTCTGAGTATTTTATTTTCCAAACGAGGCACTTGAATTAAGCTATTATATATCCATTCGTATTCGATGGAGGTATACCTTGATGCAGTGATGCTAGATCCCATGTCTCCAGCAGTGTAATCTCTTTCTGGCATCTTGTATAGCTTCCTCTCTCATGCTTTTGAGTCTGATTCTTATGGCACCCAAGGTTCCCATGAAGTTTGCATGGGATTTAAATGTGCGGTAAATTGTCATAGGCAGACAGAAGTGCTCTGTGTCCATATCTGATGATGGTGGGTCAAATTGTGGCAACTGTTCTGCCTCTGGATATGTAGTGATTGATTACCTACCCTGAAAAAGAAAACATATGTTGATTCTCTTGCCGGAACAGCAACATCTACCATTAAGCCTAGCCAAAAAAAAGGCAGTATCTACTCTAGGCTCAGCCCAAAAAAAGAAAAGAAGCAATGTCTATTGTAGGCAGTGTTCCTAGGACTCATAACTTATCAATGTGGTTTACCTCTCATGTTTCTTCTTTGTTCATCAATAATAACTAGGTATTAGGAACAGGATTTGTGGGCCAACCCCAAAATAGTTAGGATTTGTGGGCCAACCTCAAAATAGTTGGGATAAAGCTTGGATAATTTATATTTATGGGTGAGGTTTATGTGAGGCTCCCTCCTTATACTGTAGAAGTAAGGCACACCTCTAAAATATGTTTGGGTGCACAGTTCTGGTGTCGGAAACCTTGCGATGGCTTGAAACTCTACCTTTATTGTTAATTATTTTAAACTTTCAAAAATATGTTAGATTGAGCATATCTATAAAACACTTAAAAATCTTGAAAATTGACGGTCCACATAACTTGTTATAAGATGTACTATTTTAAGGACTTAAAATTCCCTTTTCCTTCATATTCACATATTTCGAGGTTCTCCGATGTCGGAAACACTTTCTTCTAGGGGATTTTTATACTGCAACAATATAAGGTTGCAACCTTTATATAAACCTTTTCATATATATAGAGAGTGCAAAATTGAGGCAATAGAAAGGAATGTTCAACTCTCAAAATTTGGATCCCATTCTATCGGTAAAGAAAAATGGAAAAAGAAATTTTGCAAATCTACATTTCTATGTTTTGTAGTTAGAATGCTAAGATGTCTTAAAAGAATCACTGGTCTGATGTGGTTCGCAAACATGTCTTTGTAATAGAAAACTCACTGAGAAGCCAGCTTCTATTGTTCTCTTATGGTAAACCTTCATATTTATGGATCCTGGTAGCTTTCCTCATGTTATTACATAGAGCTTGTATCTGAATCTGAGTCTCCCATATCTTAATTCACAATGCACAACGCAATAGAGAATTAATCTGTCCGTAATTTATGAAGTGCATGCAACAAATTGGTTACAGGGGGCCGATTGCATGTGACAATCAACTCTTTACTGCTGGCAAAAGATGGGTGAAGTTCTCATGGATGTGATCGTCGCTCTCAACAGATTTGACATGGTGTGAAAGATTGCCTGGGTATCTGAGGAGTGTTGCAAAAGAAGGTTGTGGCCTTGTGCGAAGAAAGGGAAGAGAACATCCAATGTTTGTTCGTTTGCGTGACAATGGTGATACGGCAAATGTGTGAGGCTATCTCTAGTCTATTTAAATTTAGGCTTCATTTTTCTAATTCCATTGTTTCTTTTCTTATCAGGGTATTCTCATTAACATGGGCTAGAACAGGTTATGAGGATCAGGCATGAACCTTGGCTCACTCTCACAAAGGCCTGCTTTGTGGTCTGATATAGGTTGATGATGCACTTGTGTGGTCTCATGTATGTAGGTGGAGAGGATTGGGTATACGAAATGTCAGACATGTGAGTACCATGTCCTTAGTGTATTGATACATGAAAAAAACAACTACCATTTTGATGCAGAAGAAAAAAAAATGTAATTTTTATTATTATTAATTTTTTTGAGTTTATCTTTAACTTAAGAATAGGAGGCGCACAGGGTAGGTGGGAGTTTATTTTGTACGTGAATGAATTGATATTTATCAATTAGTTGGTTAGTTTAGGAGTATAAATAGGATAAGGTAAATTCGTGTTTGGAATGTAAATAGGTTAAAGTTAAACCAAAGGGGAGTTTTATCTTTTTAGCCTTAGTAAGGCTTTGGATAAATGATAAAAATGTGGGAAGCAATAGGGAGGTTATGATAAAAACGTGCTATCTATTTAGCACGTGAAGTTAAGGGAGAAAAAAAGAGAAAATAGGAGAGTGCGTGTAGAGGTTATTCTTTTGCTTATCTTTTTTAGTCTATTTAAAGGGAGGTTTCCCTTCATTGTAAATTAGTGAATGAGTCAATAAAATTTGATCTCGTGAAGAGATTATTTTGGGGTGAATTCCCTCTCGGACCTTGAGAGAGGGCATATTCTCTCAACCTTTTTTTTTAGAGTAAGTTAAATCCAGATCCAGAGAGCAAGTCAGATCAAAGGATGCAATAGTTGGATCAGAGGTTGTAGCAATTGGAGAACAATCTTCATCGTGAAGAAGGTGCTCGCAGCCACATTCATCTTGCACCAGTAATTCCACGACAAACTCAGGGTGCTGATTTCGAGCGTAACGAAGAATACAGACCAGATCCACGTTCTATAGAGCGACCACGAGATTTTAGTATTAAAATCAATCTCCCAAATCGATTGCAAATAGTGCTTCTTTGGAGCTGGATTCATTCATAATTAGGAATACTTCATAGTTAGGAATAATCAACCCAAGCTCATATTCAACAATTACCCTTAGAACAAAATTGCAGACAAAGAGTCTTACATTAGTATTAAAAAGGTGCTTAGACGCATGGTGGGATTACATCATCAATTAGCCAATGGTGATTGGCTTCAAGCTCGAGGAGAATGATGCATAAATTTTTTTATCTATTTATTTATTATTATTAGTTTTTTTTAGTTTATCTTTAAGTTAAGAATTGGAGGCGCGCATGGATAATTGGGTGGGAGTTTATTTTGTATGTGAATAAATTGATATTTATCAATTGGGTGGTTAATTTAGGAGTATAAATATGATAAGGTTAAATCTAGGGGTGTTGGAATGTAAATAGGATAAGATTAAATCTAAAGGGAGTTTTATCTTTTCTTCCATAGGAAGGCTTTGGATAAGGATAAAAACGTGGGAAGCAATAGGGTGGTTTTGATAGAAATGTGGCTATCTATTTAGCACGTGAAGTTAAGGGAGAAAATAAGAGAGTGCATGTAGAGGTTATTCTTTTTTAGTCTATTTAAAGGGAGGTTTCCCTTCAATGTAAATTAGTGAATGAGTTAATAAAATTTGATCTCGTGAAGAGATTATTTTGGGGTGAATTTCCTCTCAGACCTTGAGAGAGGGTATATTCTCTCAACCATTTCTTTTTATTTTTCTGGTTTTATTTTCTCCCTGTATCAATTGGTATCAGAGCTAGAGCAAGTCAAATCCATAGATATCATGTCCTGCTCCTGCTATAAATGATCGTTGGATACAAACTATGAAAAATTCAATTGGTATCAGAGCCAGAGCAAGTCAGATCCATAGATATCCGGTTAAGCTATAAAAAATTCAATTGGTATCAGAGCCAGAGCAAGTCAGATCCATAGATATCCGGTTCTGCTCCTGCTATAGATGATCGTTGGATGCAAGCTATAAAAAATCTGACTAGAGTCATAGAGGATTTTCAAACTGAATTACCTGAAATAAATTAGGAGAGGAATCAAAAGATGCAACAGTTGGATCAGAGGTTGTAGCGATTGCAGAACAATCTTCATTGTGAAGAGAACAATCTTCAACATGAAGAAGGTGCTTGCAACCACATTCATCTTGTAACAGTAATTCCACGACAAACCTCAGTAATTCCACGACAAACCCAGGGTGCTGCTTTCGAGCGTAACGAAGATTACATGCCAGATCCACGTTCTATAGAGCGACCACAAGATTTTAATATTAAAATCAATCTCCCAAAATTTCATGGTCAAGGGTCATGGTCAAGGGTGTTCATCGATTACAAATAGTGCTTCTTTGGAGCTGGATTCATTCATAGTTAGGAATAATTAGCCCAAGCTCTTATTCAACAATTACTCTTGGAATAAAAAGCTCGTATTCAACAATTACTCTTGGAACAAAAACGAAAGGCTCGTATTCAATAATTACTCTTGGAACAAAAAGGTGCCGAGACGCATGGTGGGATTACATCACCAATTAGCCGATGGTGATTGGGTTCAAGCTCGAGGTCGAGTTTCTTCCAACCCCGGGAGAATGATGCAGAAGAAATTATTTATTTATTTATTATTTATTATTATTAGTTTTTTGAGTTTATCTTTAACTTAAGAATAGGAGGTGTGGAGGGATAATTGGGTGGGAGTTTATTTTGTACGTGAATAAATTGATATTTATCAATTAAGTGGTTAGTTTAGGAGTATAAATAGGATAAAGTTAAATCTAAGGGTATTTGGAATGTAAATAGGATAAAGTTAAATCTAAGGGGAGTTTTATCTTTTCTGCCTTTGGATAAAGGATGTGGGAAGCAATATGGAGGCTTTGATAAAAACGTGGATATCTATTTGAAGTTAAGAGAGAAAAAATGGGGATGATAGAAAATAGGAGAGTGCGTGCAGAGGTTATTCTTTTGCTTATCTTTTTTAGTTTATTTAAATGGAGGGTCCTTTCATTGTAAATTAGTGTTAGTGAATGAGTTAATAAAATTTTGTCTCGTGAAGATATTATTTTAGGGTGGATTTCCTCGCGGACATTGAGAAAGGGTATATTCTCTTTATTTTTTATTGTTATGATTTTGGTTTTATTTCTCCTTGCATCAATTTGCATCACATTTTACATGAAAATCTCTCTCTCTTTTCTCTATCCTTAACATATATATCCTTAACATATACCGATTCTGAAACTCAAGTTTGGCTTTGCCCTTACCCCTTCAGCTCGCTCTTGACCAATGTTATGTTGATTCGGATTGGATTCAATTGGTGAGTGCCTAGTTCTTTTACAAAATCGGGAATTGGAATGATTTTGGTGGGAATTGCCTGATTCTACTAAAGATCTGCGCCATTTTGTTAACGGAAACGGTGATCGGGATCAAAGAACCAAATGATTCCCCCATAATTTTTTATTTCATTTTATTAGTTTTTGATCCTTGAGAATTGACCAATCAACTTCTGATCCTGGGTTTTTACACAAGGATCCTAACGATTTATAGAATTCCATCTCTACTATTTTTCCTTTCTCTTCCTGTTACAAGAGGACAACCATTGAGTGATTTTACAATGTGGAGCAAATCATAGCCTGAGCTGGTTTTCTCTTTTTTTTTGAATACCAAATTTAAAAATTAGATTTTTATTTTATTTTTCTCTCGTTTCTTCACCAAATCTGTTGAATTCGTCAAAAAATTCTTCATCTCCTCTGGAATTCAGATTCTTCATGTTCTTTTTTATTTATAATTTGAAAATTAATACTTCTGCACGTTTAACAGGTCAAGGTGACTATGAAATTTTGTTTCACATATAAAAGGTGTCACGCTGTAGAATCCCCCACCCTTTACAATTTTATCCTTAAAAACAATAGGTACCCCACCCTCTACAATTTTATCCTTAAAAACAATAGGTACCCCACCCTCTACAATTTTATCCTTAAAAACAATAGGTACACCACCCTCTACAATTTTATCCTTAAAAACAATAGGTACCCCACTCTCTATAATTTTATTCTTAAAAACAATAGGGAAATTATCATTCAAGGTAATGATTTCATGCAACTGCTATATAAAAGTTCATTTAGTAATTCATTATATCCCAATTGTTTAGCATATGTTCATAATTTATGAAAAATATGTGGCAAAGTTTTACGTTGGTTGTCTACCTAACACAACCCTCCTTACTGAGACATGGGATTGACAATGACGAAAATGGAACTGGCCAAGGTGGAGTTTAATGTTTAAAATTTAACAAATTCTTCACTTATTTACGCTCATAACCATTTTCTTCCTCTTTATTATTATTATTTATTATCTTTTTTATTTTTTATTTTTTCCTAGCTAGGGCTAGGAATTTTGTTACATCTGTAGCGGTACTACCATGGACCTCGTAGGTTTAGGTCTATCGTGGTGCCTGAGGCGCTAAGGCTTAAACGCTAACACCAGGGGAATCACATATATGTGGTGGTGCGTGGGGTTTGTGGCAGTATCACCTCAGGCCTGACAAGTCCACATCGATACCATTGTAAATGTAACCAATCCCTAGTAAGGGCAATTAAGGAATAACATGAGCATATGAAAAAAAATGGGTGCGAGTATAAATAAGTGAAAAATTTGGTAAATTTATAAAATTTAAAAGATATATCTCATAATTTCCCCAAGGAAAATGGTTTGATAAGGCTACAACCTTATCAAATTAAGTAAAATCTCACTTACATTGCAATTCAAGCATTGGAAAACCTTTACATTGATCATCTCGGGCTTGCAATTCAAGCATTGGAAAACATTTACATTGATCATCTCGGGCTTTACAAATCATGGATATTGTAACAAATTATCTAGATTGTCTATTTCACACTTATTTCTAAGTTTTTGCTGTCGAAAGTGCTTTCCGAACGAAGATTTGAAGTAAGATTTTATTTTGTTTTTATAAAGCCTAGGCCTTAGGGCTCGTTTGCTTTGTACGAAAACTTACAACATATAACAATTTTTATATAAAACATACAATTACACAAATTAGTTCATGTGTTCTGCCCTATAGAAAAAAGATTTACGTTTCCCTTCTCTCTTATCTTTTTTATTTTTTCTTGTAACTTTTCATTACCTTATCGCACTTAATTACATAAAAAAAAAAAACAAGAAAACAAAAAATATTTTGCCACCGCAAGGAGCAAATTGTGTGGAAGTAATTTGTAAGGTGGTGAGTAAGCTCCCGAAAATACCTTGCTCATGCGGACCCAACCCGAAATAAGATTGTATTTGAGCTTGCCGCGAGCGGCCTCTATCACAAAACCCTTGCCACTCTCTCTCTCCAATTTCCCTCTCACAGAGCCTCCCTTGCCATTTGCTCTTACCCCCCTGCATCCTATCTCAAAGACCCATAAGCGAGGATCCATTTGCAAGCCTCTACCTCATCTTCGTCAAGTGATGATCCATTTGCAAGCTTTCAACTTCTTTAACAAAGTAAGTTTGGTTTTTTTGGCTGGTGATTTTTTTATTTTTATTTTTTGCTAGTTTTTCTTCATGTGTAAAATTTTTTCACTAGGTTTCCCTCGTATAAAATACCTCATCTTTTTCAACAAGGGTATGGGTTTTATCCTTGTGATTTTCATGATTTTTCCCTCTAGATGGGGCTGGATTTGTTAATTACCAGTGTAATATATATATATATAT
>NW_006499883.1:1630720-1650943 GCF_000471905.2 Amborella trichopoda | reverse complement strand
TATATATCTACATATATTATACCTAACTATACTATAACTAAATAAAAATAAAACTAAACTAATAATATAGTAGTAGTATGTGTATATATATATATATATATATATATATATATATATATATCCGAGAAAAAAATTCAATGTTAGATATGTAGTACATTTCCAAGTCTATACACACATATATATCCAACGCATAACAAAAAAAAAATGCACAATGCTGAACAACTTCAAAGAAACAAGGATTACAATAAAGAAACAATACTATCGATCATCATATGGTAAGCTCGAAACGTGGACTCAAAAAATAAATATACAACCTTATTTATAAATCTAGATAAATATTTCTTTCCTCAAGGGCGTATTCGATAACAAAAGTTGTCTCTTAGAAGTTGGAAGTTATCTCTTACTGTTCATCTTTTGTGTTTGATAAAAAAATGTGAGATAACTAAGGAACTTCAATTTTAACTAATGTTTGAAAACTCGTCGGGTTGCTCGGTTCGACACCTCGTACCAATTCCACCACATTACGCAAAATCGCCTGTGTCTAGAGAGAACTGCCCATGTCTAGAGAGAACGGGGAGATTCGCAGTGAGTTAATTATTCAAAATCGCCCATGTCTAGAGAGAACCGGGCGATTCATAGTGATAACTCAGTGTGTCGCTACAGTGACGCGGGCGATTTCAACAGTTAGGGGTAAAAGTTTGAAATTTTATTAAAATTGAAAGGCATATTTGATGCCCGCGATGTCATACACATCAAGCACATGATCTTTCTTGTAGTGATGCGCTTATTGATGACTCGACAAAATCATTTAGACCATGCCATCTTGTATTAAAGCTTCGATGTGGAATAATTCCCACAAACATTGTGTGCACGAAATCATTATAATGTTTAGACGGCAATCCAAAATACACTATTAGTACATGGTGCAGTTGTTTATTACTCATAATTTCTTCTTGGACATGTCAACTTCGAACCCCTAGGGCGCTATCCAACTCCTTTTTGTTGTAGGAAGAAAGCCCCTTTGGGCGCCATCCAACTTATTTTCCTTGTCTAAAAGGAAGAAAATCCAATTTATTTTTGTTGTCTAAAAGGAAGAAAATAATATTGTCAAAAAAAAATAATGCTGTCAAAAAAAATAAAGGAAAAAGATAAAAAATAAAGTTTTTTTTTTTTAAATAGAAACTAAATTTTTTATTTTATTGATGAATTTATTTGCATTATAAATCATGTAATGTATTATTTTTCTTACAGCTATTAATAATATATTTTAAATTAGATGATATTATAAGATATTTTGGATTTGTTATTAGTTGTATAATAACATAATTATAACTATAAACCAACAATTTCAATTTTAGTATATAATGTTACAGTTAAATAGGTTGTAATAATTTTGGATTATAGTTAGTTAGGTTGTAAGAATTTGGATTTTCTTTAGAGGATTAGGATTTTTTTGCCAATTTGAGATTTTAGTGGTCATTTTTCATCGATTTATTCCATTCTTTATTGTAATCCATGTATGAGTATATACTTCATCCATGATAATTCTATGATTTTTTTTTTGTGATGTAAATTTAATGGTTAACATAAGTTTATACAAGGAAAGAACATCTCAATATTCGTAAATTGATGAAAAAAATGAAAGCTAATAATATAATATTCAGATTTTTTATTGAATTTTTAAAAAACAATATTTAAAATAAATTTTTTAAATTTTTTTAAATTTTAATTCGACCGTTTTTTAAACCCGTACTTTTAACCGTACCTCTTCCCACCTGTGTTCAAAAAAAATAAAAAATAAAAAATAAAAAATAAAAATTCCGTGGAAAACCACCGAAGGGGAAGATTTGCCCGCGTGAAAAAAGCCTGCTTCCTGCTCTCCTCTGGTCGTGCCTAAGTCCTCTGTCTCCCGTGTTCTCTGTCTTCCCCAACCAACCTCAATCTTTCTAGGGCTCTCAAACGTCTGCACTCTCTCTCTCTCTCTCTCTCTAGAGCTCTCGAACCTCTGCACTCTCTCTCTATGCACTAGGGCTCTCATACCTATGTACTCTCTATAGATAGAGCTCTCACACTCTCTGTAAATCCCTCTAACCCCAATTTGGGTTGTAGCCCTATCCAACTCTCCTATCCTCACTCTTCACGCCCTTGAAGGTATTTCAGGTATGTTCTTGTTGTTTTTAACTTTTCTCATCATGCAAAAGGGATTTGGATTGATGGGTTGTTGCAGAATACTTTTTAGATCAATTTTTTCTTTTTGGGTAAATTATCGGTAAATGATGGATTTTTGGGTTGGTTTCTCTCTCTTATGTGCCCTTGTTTCTCTGTGGTGCTCTGATTTTAATGCTTTCTCTGTGATGCTTTGATTTTTCTTGTAGCATCAGTAGCTCTGTAAATCTTTTCTTTAAGCTTTTTTATTCTTCATTTACTGTTTATTCATGCAAGATCTCTGATCAAATGCGCTACAAGCCTAGAACAGTACCTGAACGTTGATATTATTGATCAAATGTGATTGACACTATAGTAATCAATGAAACTTTAGAATTTAGATCAATGGATTGATTGTTTATGACTAGTTGCATTTCCTTCTTAGGATTGCACATTATTCCTTACTCAAGTAGTTGTTCCTTTTTAAGGATGCAACTTGGAGCATTATTGTGGTATCAAAATTGCTATTGTTAGAAGGCACTGCTTTCTTTTCCAGCAGTTTAGCAGTGGAATTCAGAACTTGGGGGTAAGAACCAAGTTGCTTTGAACCCATGTTTGTTCACAGGATTGCCAGGTAAATGTCTTGGCATCACAAGCTTAATAGAGTTGGGGTTATGAATTTAAATCCATTTTAGGGTATTATTATGTTTCTTTTGTTGTGGTTTTTACTATTTTATTGGATCAACTTGGGTTGTTATTTGGTTTAAGCAATGAATCTGGTTTAGCTATTTTGATTGACTTGGAGTTATTTGGATGATTGTTTAGTGGAATTGGCTCCTCTTTGGGTGTTGCCTTTCTTTAGATTTTTTATTTGTAGATGAAATCTTAGTTATTCTTTTCATTATTTCCTTCTTGAATTCACTAGAGCCATTTGGTCTTGCTTTTTATGGCAGAATTGATGTGTAGTTCTCATAAAACAAAAGCATGCAAAGTGATTGGTTAAATTCATCTCTAAAACAGCTTCCATTTAACTCTTTCAAGTCATTTACTTCATTGGATATATGGAAGTTCTACTAGGTACGTTTTTTCTTCTTTATGTTTTAATGTTGCTACTTTTCTTATTAAATATTATTAATTATTAGTATGATGAAAGTTTCAACTGCTATTTCAAGGATAAATAATCGGGGAGCCACTGAGAACTGAATGGGACACCAGGACCTTTTTGTCTTCTCAATGGGAAAACATCCCCTGAACCTCATCTCCTAAAAAGTATCAGCAAAGTTCACAATCTTGTTGTTGTTAATCAGAATAAAAACCATTTTCTGTACATCTTATGGCTTGATTGTTTTCTCATTGTATACAAGGTCCTCTTTACCCTTGTGTTTTTGCTATCAAGTTCTTCTTTTCTTGCGATGGTATGCGAATGTGAGATCATAGTAGCATGTGTTGTAGATCATTGTGGAAGAAGACTTGCTTAATGAGGTGTGGTCTAACAATAACTTCCAAAGAGAAGCTAAAGCCCCAGGGTAGTCTCAATATGGAAGTATGAAGATTTGTTATATGTTTATTGCATAATACCATTGAGTAGTGGCTTTTTATTGAATTTCACTAGGCATGCCTGCTGCTGCAGCAACTCCTTGTAATTTCCGTCTGAATGAGTTGTGTTTTTCAATATTTTATTTTGTTTTTCAATTTTTTATTTTATTTTATATAAATTAAACTTGTGATTTCTACCTTTAACTAGGAACTGATCATATCTGGTTTGTAGGATTCATTATGATCTATCTCATGATGAGAGGCACTTAGTTACATAGACCTTGCATTCTTTATATATTCTACAGAAGGCTTTTGTTAAAAAATGCCTAGATTTCAAAGGTTGAGCTCTGTGCTGTTGGTTATATTTGGATTTGAACCTGTTACCTTCGCAGTAGTTTTACTGAGTAGAAGAATATAATGCAAGATCGTTGGATCAAAATGCCCAAAAGGAATTGGTTACTATCCATTTGTATGAAGGGAAATTGGTTACATATATCGTTGGCATTTTGATAATTTTGACTGTAGTATCTTTAGACTTGATCATGATTATTTATATGTTAATGGACCAATACTTATCCTAGACTATCTTTTTTGGGCATTTAAAATAGAAAATTATATTTGTGGAAGAGCATTGCAAGATTCTGGTGATGGAATAACCGTAGTGCTTGACTGTTTCCTGAGTTTGTAAACCTGAATTCTGTCAAACTAAGAATTCACTGTAGTAGAAACATTTGTTAATTCACTATATTAGTCCATCACTATTGGTCAACATTATTTGGTATTAGAGTTTTATGGGAGCATTACAGGAAATGCTTGCATGGAGGTCCTGAACATTGAGATTGAATACCATAGTCAAGCTGTCATGAACGATCTTATGTTTTGAAAAATACACTTGATAGGTATGTCCGATTACTTTTTTCACATAGAGGTGTTTGCCCACTGATGTTTACCATGTACTTGTATGATTATAGAGACAAATGTAAGTATTTGCAAAAATATGTATGTTTATGCACATGATCAAGTGATCAGAAGCTTCTGGAGATAATATATGTGTGATGACTTTAGGCTCTTTATGGTCTCTTTATGGCTGTGAAAGCCATAAAAGTCCATAATAGGGTTGTGTTCTGGGCACCATATTGATTGATCATGGTGCATCCTCTTGCTCTAAGGAAAATCACATAATATCAATTTATATTTTCATTAGTAAATTGTATGATATTAAGACTATTTTGTTAGGTCAACAATGAAATTTAAACATTGGACATTTTGTTGCAGCCCTCAATGCCAGCTCAAATCCCTTGTAAATTGTATATATTCTTGTGTTACTTCATGAAAAACTATAGGTTTGGAAATGCTCATTGTTCGATACTTTAAAATCATGACTTACTTCGAGGTATTCTGGTTGGCAATCCAGGTACTTAGAACTTACTTAACATTCCTTGAGGTTATCAAACGCACAAACCAGGAACTTCTTTAACTTCCCGGAGGTTATCAAACACAGAAACTAGGAACTTTTTACAGTAACTTCTATCTTCTCAGCAAGGAGGAACTTCCAATTTACAGTTCTTGAACTTGCTTCCAGTTATCAAACACGCCCCAAATGTCTGATGTGGGAGAGAGACCCGTGAGAGATTGAGCGCAAAGGTTGAAACTGTAAAGACTCGTGAGAGATTGAGCGCAAAGGTAGAGAACCGTAAAGTTTGAGAACTCTATAACGGCATAATAAAAACCGTAAAGAAAGAATGGCCTTCGGTCTAGGGTTTATGTAGTGCGAAAATATTATGGCATTTTGTTTGCCGTTGTAAGATTTGAAGTTATTACGGTAGAAAGAATACCGTAAAGAGATTGTTAACCATTACGGTACTTAAAGTACTGTAATAAAACTTCAATTTGGTACTTAAAGTACTGTAATAAAACTTCAATTTGGTACTTAAAGTACTGTAATAAAACTTCAATTTATTACGGTATTTTATTTACCATAATAATAATTCAACTTGTTACGGTATTTTATTTGTCGTAAAGCATAAAATGTATTACCATAAAAAGACTACCGTGAATGACATTTTGGTCCAAAAAAACTCGAAAATAGTGAAAAAGAGTGTAGGCAAGGATTTGAAAAATTGGGGGTTTTTTTTTTCTGATTTTACTAAAACATAGGTATAGTAGTGATAATTTCCCTAAATTTTACTTTTAATATTCTATTTGGATTGATATCATATACTCCAACAGAAAAAGTAATGAACTTTCATTTCTGATAGAAGTTTACACTCGCCAACCGAAGCTCAACCTCAAGTTATCTTGCCCAAAAACACCGCTCTCTCTCTTTGTCTCTATGTTCTCCTTATTTGCGCACCCAAATCTTGCTTCACTCTTTTCCTATTCGAGCACCTGAAGCCCATCCTCTCTCTCTCTTTCTCATTCTCTCCCTAGTTTATTTGAACTCTACAAGCCGTAGCAGAGGGAAGGTGCCATCAACTCTAGAACAGGTACTCTTTCTCCTCTCTCTATTTCATAACAACCACTAGAGCCTATTTTAGGTATGGCGAATCCCAAAGAATTTTATTTCCTTTCTGCTTTGTCTTTCTCTATATGCACTCCAAATCTTAGTTCACATCTCCCTCAATATCTGTCATTTCGTTTTGATCCATAAATCCATGCATTTAATTGTGATTTTCAAACTTCCCCACATTATTTGTTCTTAATGCTTGATTGCTTGATGCATTTCAAACTCTCAATTACATTTTGATAGTTGCTATCTTTTTCTATTTTCTTTGTTTAAGTTACCTTTTCTTTTTCTCCTGAATGAGAACAAACGAAAAGTGACTTTGAAGGCAATAAGGTTGTAGAGAAATGGCTTTGAGAGGAGTGTGGCAACTGGAAAAGTTGGTGGTAAGCTATTGTAACTGGGGTGGAAGCAGTCGTGGCATTAGGTGCGTTCCTAAAGTCTTTCACTTTTGATCTCATCTTATTCATACTTGGTTTTACTGAGTATTGTGTTGTATTATACGGTACGGTAATGATACCATATATATATAAATGATTATTTTGTCCTTATGTTCAAAAGAATTCATCTTATATAATTCATTTGCTTTCTGTTCTGTTAGTATAGTAATCATATATATATTTGCGTCATAAGAATGCTTTGTTATTCATACACAATCTGTTTAAAACTTTAAATTTACGATCTTCCCAATTGAAGGTTTACCCTTCAAATTTTTTAGATTTATATCGCAATCACATGTTTTCCCTTAATATAATGTCATATTAGTTTTTTTTTGGATGATTAAAGAAGATAATGAGGACTGTAAAAAAAAGAAAAAGATTTAGTTTCTATGAATTGTAATTTCCCTAGGCATCGTTGGTGACATCCTGGTATGATCCAAGATCCAGTGTGAGTTATAAAAGAATTCTAGACTTTGCAGTGAAATTTATAATGGAACAAAATAGAAAAGAAGTAAATTTAAAAAGAAGAAGAAAAAGACAAAACAACTAGATGAGGAAGGAACACTAGTCGAGATTTTATGTAACTTACATCTTCTCTGCTTACTATCAAGCGAAAGGAACTAAAGATTCTTCCAGGGAGACCTGAAACAGGGATGAGGTGTAGAAGCACATCATTCGAGTAGTGTCTCACAAGGTACTAAATTTTTTTGTATATCCAAATAGCAATAGGTCATTAAAGCCATACACTGTCCATTGTCGACGGACAGTGTAGATGTGCCCATGTTCTACTAAAGGACATTAAAGCAGATGAGAAGCTCATCTTTGTCCTTTCTTAATGAGATCTGATGGTGGATGGCGGGTTCTTGTACCCTATACTTTGCAAGCAATGTGTATAATATTTTTTTCTAAACCATTCACTGATGGATATTACTCTTTATTGAGACAAACTCACAGGTTTTTAAGGTGACATTTCTTATCATATGAAGGCAACATCAACGGTTAACAATGATGCTAAATTTGAAGGTATTTTCCATTGGAATGGTAGAAAAGAATCAACTCGTGCAAATAAATCCAGTTTGAAGTCATTGTTGATCTAAAAAGGGTATGTCAGTGGTCAGCTTGGTATGGCACCCACACAATCTGGGGTCTTAACATTGGGTTCAAGTCCAATTGACAAGTCATTATTGATTTATTTAATAGAAAAAATATTGACAGCTGGGAGCTTTACTGGAAATTTACTTTTATTTGGAACGAAGACTTCTCAATTTCATGTCTCCACTTCTGCCATATGGTTGGAGAAGCCAATCAAATAGTGAACCAGTTGGTCTCTAATCTTTCCTGACATGAGCAGTTCATTTTGGAATAAGCATCACCATGGATACAGGGATTCTTTATGAATTTGTTCCTCCAAACTGTTGTTTGTTTTATGTATCCTAGGCTTACTGTACTAATTGGTGGCTTTATGTGACTATTTCTAAGATGATCATGCAAGAAGATAATCATAACATCCTTTATTTGGTACTGAGGCTCGTTGTCAAAAAGATGAAAGGCTGCAGTGACATGGACAATGAACCTTTTGCCAATTCTAGAAAAGTTCTTGTCATGGTCAATCCCATAGTTTACCTAAAAGCTACATGCTATGCTTTATATCTCCCAAGTGGGTTTTTTGACTTCACGTTGTCCGACCATTTCCATTCAAAAGTTGAAATATATCTTGCATGTGATTTGACTGAAGGTTATCAAATTCCTCTTCCATAGCATTTCTCCTCCGCTCTTGGTTTGGTTCTTCTATAGAAGATCAAGGCCTGACTTAGGACACATGACATGGAAGAAAAAGGACACATGAGATCCCTAAAGGCATGATTGTTGATGACTAATATTATTGGATGCAAATTTAGATGAACAGAAATATGAGATGGTCGACATATGTGAGATGCAATAGGTATCTGAGAATTCATGCAGATCTAAAGACGGAGTTGGCCCTCTTCCATTGAATTTTCTAATGCACCAAGGTTTTAACTGAACTTGCATGCAATCAACATTAGGAACAGCTATGATGACTCTCACTGGGACCACTGTGTCCTAAAAGGAAGCATTTTGGGGGACACATCTGTGTCCTTTGCAAGTGTCCCCATATTCTAGAGACTTTGTGTTGAACATATTCAAACCAGGTAGTTGTAGACGAATGAATGAAACAGTCTCTCTGTAATTTGGATATCAGCTCTTCCTTTGGGATTTTTAACTATGGTACAGGACCCGCAGGCCCGCATAGTATATGAGATTTTGTAAATTTGTGGGCCAGAATACCCATTTGATATACCAGAGAACGTTACCATTGAAGAAATCAATTATAACAAATGTCAGTTCAGACGTGGAGGCAATGGGATTATGACAGGTGGAATTCCAACATTTCCTTGAATTTGCTTGTCTTGAGTTCTTGTTTAAGTTGAATGTCCATTAATTGGTTCTTTTAATATTAAATATTTATGTTTTTTCTATGTATCTTGTTTTTCTTGCTTTGTAAGACCATTGAGGACTGAATTTGAGATTATGTTGGAATGTAGAGCCTTTATGCCGTCATTCATAGATAAGAACCCCCAGCTAGAGGTGGTCAATGAACTCATCCGTGGCTAGCATCCTCATTTGAAGGCGTTCTACAGTAAGATATTGACCTTCTGATGAATTCACTTACCTCTTAAGTTTTTTTTTTTTGTGTAAAGAGTTTTAAGCTTCTTCAGATTTCAAACACTGTATTCTCTTTTTTCTTATCTTGTTATATTTTTGCTATCATAGACCTAAATATTTGGTGTTTTCTACATAGAGAACAACAATGAGCGTGTTGTGTGTGTAAAGAACATGAAACCGGAAGACATTGTTGCATGCAACCAGGCTTAGGAATGCATTGGGAAGGAAGGTGATAAAGCTGAGGACGAGGCACGTCACTAAACATCCGAGTGTGCAGGGTACCTGGACCAAGGACCTTAAATTCTGAGGTGGTTTACTTCCCAAAGGCCAGCAGCTTGCGTAGTTTTTTGGCTCCCTTGCCCTAGGTTTGCATCTGTGATCATGGCATTTGTGTCTGTGGCCTTGAATTCTATGCTTTTGGGGGCTAACTTTGCATAAAAGGCAAGCAAGAATGACGGATGGGCATGCCATGTACCAATATTCTTTGTTGAACTATGCACAACTTTGTTTCTATAAAAATTTGAGAATCTTTGGTAAGACGAATTAGCAGCATCAGATTCTTCTTTATACAGAATACTTATGATAGCCTGGTGTGGCATGCTTTTGAAATCTTAGGAACTTGAGCAGTTTTTCGATGGAGAAGCTGTCTGTATTTGAATGAAAACACAGGTTTAGTCTTCTTTCATGGAACTTGTGGTCTTGGCTAAATGGTCTGTGTGTTGGCGTCTAGAATAGACCAAATGTGCTGGTTGCAACACTTGTTTCGCATTTTTGCATCTTTGAGTGGAAAAATTTAAAAGGTGCGGTTTATATAAGTTGTCACCTTTACTCATAGAACGAAGGCCGTGATTGTTTACATCTATTTTAATTGGACGGTAAATATTTGACATATCTTTAAAGATAATATTAAAATGTGGGTTATGTCTTTACTACACCATCCAAATGAAATTATTGTAGATTGCTGCAAGATTGCAACTTTATATAATTTTTTTTCAAATATAAAACTGCACGCAGCTCACCTGGAAAGCACTAATTGTTGTTACCTCGAGTCTTTTGCTTGCCAGAAAAGGAGAGACATCATTCAAATAATTATTGATTAGAGGGAGAGGAGAGCTCTTTTTTCGTGAGACGAAGTACAGTTGCTTGTCAAGCCAAGGTTTAAAAAGCCAAAAACATGTCTTGGACGTAGGCCCCGATATATTTTAAGGGGAAATATCACTTAAACAAAAGTAGAAATTCCTTGCACCTTTATTAATAGAAATATGTAGTAGACTGTTACCATATGTATATATATATAAAGGGATTGTATACAATGCGACTGTACCTTTAATATAAGATGTTCACAATTCTTTACAACTATTTGATGCGAAATTTGGGAGCTTTGATGTGTCACAAAGTTGAAAAAAATTTCTTTTGAAGTTTGAGCTTGGTCAATAGAATAATTGCAACCACTTAATTTCACATCCAATGGTCAAGATTAATGTGATCATTTTGTATAAAAGGTAAACGATTATTCTATACTTTCCTATATATAAATATTTAAACCGAGTACATTGGTTAAGTAAAAATATGCATTTCTCCTTGGGTGTAGTTTGCGTAAGGTCACAACCTTAAACAATCAAAATTAAGATGCAGCTCAAATTTTGGTACTCTCTAAATTTTAACATACTTTCTCTCTCTAAAAGTTAAAATTTGAGATAGTTTTTTTCTCTAAAATTTTTGAGATAGTTTCTCTCTTTGAAAAATTTAGGTACTCTCTCTAAAATTTCAATACCTACCAAATGCACCTTATGTTTTGGGTCGAGGGAGCGGATGAGTGAAATCTATGAGCCTTGGAAATGCAAAAAAACAGGTTTTGTTGTGGAAATGAAATCATAGAAAAGTAGGTCTTATTTCTATGATTTTGATTTTCTTAATTTTAAGTATCTTAGTCTTTAAACAATCTAAACATTGAATTTTGATAATATCCAAGATATTAAGAATCTATGCTTTAAAATCCATATACCCAAACATACCCCTAGAGTCCCTAAAACCCATTTAGGGCTTTTTTGATATTTTTAATTTTATACAAACGCGGCCCAATCCTTCATTTTTTTTGACATTTCACACACTGAGAGGTCCAACCATGTGTTAAAATTGAACTCGTGTATTAATCTACTATGATTAAGATAAGGCATTATATGCTATGGGACCTTGCAAGGTTGCCAATCACTCCAACCTATTAGGTCAATTTGGATTGTTTAGGTGTATCGGGAAATTTGAGAATTTTTTTTTTTAGATTTTGAGTCCAATCAATGACACGCTCACAATCACCTATTTTTAAATCTGACAGATAAGATTAATTGTCACCTCACACTAAAAGTATATGGTATCTTTGTATACTTTTCTTTTAAAATAATTAGGCTTTAACATATAATTGACTGGTTCAGTGTCCTTTAAAATTTGAAATTTGAGTGTCTCCTTGCACTGTTTGGTTAGCAAGTGGATTATTAGATTGGGAAGGGGCTAAAGTCGTAGTGGGAGCACCTCATACCCTAGTCACTACAGTGTGGTTTCCATTCTCACCACTAACATCACCCCACTAATATCTTCAAAAAAATAACTCCTAATCTACTTGAAAAAACTGGTAGGAGCATGTCTTTCACATTGAATTACCAAAAAAAAAATAGGAAAATTTTCGTATATAACCCTACTTCCTCATATTAGTTCATGGTAGACCCTCCTTCCGTTTTTCTTTCAAGCGGCATAAAAAAACGCTAAAGAAAGAAAAGATTTCACTATAAAAACCTTTTGACTTTTGTCACCCTCATCTTTTATCACCCTTTTTAATGACTTTTGACCATAAAAATTAGCCCTAATTAAAAATTTTTTACTATATCAACCCAAAAACTTTTTTAACATTTTTTTCCCTTTCCACCCATTAAAAACATTTTTCGGTTGAAATGATATAAACAGATTTATTGGGACTAATTTTTATAGCCAAAAATCGATAAAAGAAAGAAATAAGAGAAGAAGAGAGACAGGTGAAATATTTAAAGATTTCTTTACGCCGCTTAAAAGAAAAATAAAAAGAAGATCTACTATGAAATAATATAATGAATTAAGCTTCTATACAAACTTTTTCAAAAAAAAAAAGTGGATTACCAAACGGGCTCACCAATGAATAATAAAGCTAACCTGCACCGTGTTGTCACTCATTAAGGAATGGAGGCGAAAAATCGGGCCGTTGCTTTCCAACCGGCCCATTCAACTGATGCCTTGAACCCTGAATTAGGAATATCATCTTACTTTGTTCAATAGGTTTTGTTATCTAACTTGGCACTCCCCCACGAGACTCTTGGTTGATTTCTATTATTTCTAATTCACCATTTCTATTTTCTAGAGACCCTCAAATTAAACAAAAATTCAATGAAATTAACTGTTGATCACGATTCGTATCCACTTTGGATTCCCTCTTGCCAACCGAACCAGCCCAAGCAAAAGCAAAACCAAAACCAGGTTAAAGGGGTTCATAGCAATCAGCAGGTGGTCAAATGAATGGTACACAATTTGGTTTTTGATGAGCATGCCTGGATCATGTATCCCATGTAAATGGTACAAGAGCTACTGGGGCAACTACAAGTCGGTGCGTAGACTAGTGTCTTTTATTACACAGGCAGTGAACAGATGATCAAAACTTTCAATATCATTGTCTAGGGACTCTATAGGTCCCTTTAATTTTTACAAACGCCTGCTGAGAGAGGGAGAGACTATTATACACAACAAATAATTCACCAATCCCACCAGGGCAGAATTTCAAATGATACATCTATTGGTACAAGAACCCTGCCACATTCAACTGTGATCCCCTTCTTGGCCCCTCTTCATATAGCATGTAGAGAGAGAGAGAGAGAGAGGTCACAAATGAAGTAGGGCGAATGAGAAACTGTGGACTCGAGCCCTCCATCTCATGAACACGAACAATAAATAAGTCTCTCTCCATTCACTAGGTGGTAGGCAAATCCGTATCAAGCTCAATATCAGCAGGGTCTCCGACCCAAAGCCTCCCTTCCCTCCATTTAAACCTAATCCTCAGCTTCCCATTAGCATCCACCCCCATAACCTCTCCTCTACTCGCATACGTCTCCATACCCCAACCCCACCTTGGCGCTACAACCTCACTCCTTATTCTAACTTTATCCCCAACCCTAAAAGCCCTCACTCTCTCCACCTCCTCAGCCCGACAAACCCACAACCTCTCCACAAAACAAAATGCTACTCTTAGCTCACCCCCATTTTCTCCCTCCCCCATTTTATATACAACACCGATGCTCGAGCGTGTCACTGAACCCCATTGGTGCACAGGGGTCTCTACCGAGTCCCGAACCCTAATCCAATCACCCACACGCAAGACCTCTTCTTCCACTGTCTCCACCTCTGCTGGGTCCAAAGCCCATTGTTTCCCCCCAGCTCCAGTATATGCCCTAAGTCTACCATCAGCATCAACCCCTACCACTGTGCCCACACTTGCATGACTATTTCCCGACCATCCAAATCTCGGCTGCCGCACCCACCCCTTGACCCTTACTTTTTGTCCAATTGTAATAGGCTCCACTCTCTCGAGCTCACTCTGAGAGCTCTCCCATCTCTCTTGTTCCCCACAAAACCCCACCAACACTGTCTTTTCAACCTCCCCGTTATTCGCCATGGCTTCTCCATAGCCTTGCACTATCCCAACACTTCCAGGCCTCAAAGATCTCCATCCATTCCTTGGTTCTGTGGCATCATCTCGAATCCGAACCCATTCTCCAACTTCGAAAATCTCTTCTTTCTCGAAGTCAGAGGGGTCACCCTTCCAAGGCCCAGAAAGCTCAGGAAAGGCCACGCGCACTTCGCCATCTGCATGCACAGCCACCACAACACCCTTGGACTCAGGACCCACGCCACGCCACCCCCATCGGGGCTCAGAGAGGCCAGGTCGAAACCGGACGTGGTGTCCTACTTTGAAGCAGGATGTTTTCTCAACATCATTGTAGTGGACACCCCACCGGCCCTTCCTGAAGCAGGAGGCGAGCTCGAGGTAGGCTGTGTCCCCGACACTGTGCACCACCGCATAGCTGTCCTTGCCAATACCATGCCAGTCGTAGCTGGGCCGGGTGCCAAGGCTCTGCTTTAGCCGGACCCAGTCACCCACTTCAAACCCAGATAGTCGCTCAGCGTCCCCTGGCGCAACTTTCCAAAAGCTGGCCCTTCCGAGAACCCGAACCTATATATAAATAAGTAAGAATTACCAACTTTGGTTACTTAACCTGGAGTCCCAATAAAGGATGTAAATATGAAAGTTGGGAGGGAAACAGTATACTGCAGTCTAATGACTAAAGAAACCACAGTTGGGGATCATTGCTGTCTAATGGATTAAATTGGAGTTGATGGTGAGCGCAGGACACCATCATCATCACCCAAATATTTCATGGGATGACGATTACTCAATTGGGTATGGTTTTCGACAGTGCTTTGCAATACACGATACTTTTCTAAAAATGATTTTATTAACAATAAAACCTTTAACCAAAGTGAATACCCTTATGTACATGTGGAAGAATGTGAAACTCACATTTAGGGTTCCATCCTTGTCAATCCTTGCAATTTTCCCAGTCGTGGCCGGGGTCTCGGAAGACCATCCAAGTCGGGGCTGTGTGATAGAAGGCGCAATGTGAATCTCTTGCCCGACTTCAAAGGGCGGGACCTTCTCCATGTCTGTGACTGAGCAAGAGAAAGGTTTGCTCCGAAAGCAAAAACCCACACCCATTTCCCCATCCTCGTCTATGCTATGGACTATTCCAATACTGTTTCTGGTAACATCTTCCCACCCATACTTTGGAGATGGTACTGAAGTTTTCACTCTCACCCAATCTCCAACCTGCTCATTGTGACATGTACAATTACCCCCACAAGAACCAATAAAAGAAGTGTTCTCATCGCAGAAAACCCATAGCAGTAATTATGACAATGATCATGACAATAGACAAAACAAAAATGAAATCAATGATTTGGAAACTTGGATTATAATGCAATGAAACAAGGTAATGCATATACCATTGGACGAATTGCCGACACCAACCAATGAAATGACGGACACCTGGACGATGATAGAAAGAGGATACCCACCAACCTTAGTCCATTGGAGTTATCACTGTCCAATGTCATTTATGGCAATGGAAAGTGGTATTCACCATTGGGATCTTGCCCCACTCAGGTGAGTTCCGCTGTCTACATCAACATGGATGGCGATGACCCCAATGGACTACAGTTTTCCACTTTATACATATTTTCACTAATTATTCCACTATATTTGTGTGTGTATTTGTGTGTGTGTGTGTATGTTATTTTGATCACCACAACCTTGAAGTCCTCCACCTTCTCCATGTCTGAAGGATCAGCTTGCCATGGAATAGGTCGCCCTGGAATATCAATTATGAGCAAACCATCGCTCCCTATCTCACTTATCCTTCCTACACTGTGATGGGTTTCTCCACCCCATGCATATCGTGGCTCTGCAATGGACCTTTTCACACAGACTTGGTCGCCTATCTGAAATGGCAAATGCATCATCCAGGTGTTAACACATGATATTCAATGAAGTGAATGTGAACTAGGTAAAAATATGATTTTTTTTTTTTGAGACAACTATGTCTATAAACAATTAAGTGTACAACAAAAGAAATAATTACACAAAAAATATTCATAAGAATACAAATTAAAGTACTGAAAATGGCAATGCAAATCAAAGTACTAAAAACAACAATAATCCAAGAACAGTAATTACAAGCAAAGAATAAAAGCAATGCGTATAATAGAATCAAATGGCCTGCGAGAAATCATAGCACAACAGGTTCATTATCATCCAATGAAATGACGATGGTCATGGACAGAGAGGGACCCACACTGGACATGACCCCAGGTGGGCCTCACTCTTTAACATTGAATGGTGATGACCACAATTGACTATGGTTTATCATATTACATAGGATTGTAACATAAATTGTAGTGTAATCCCAATACAAAAAAGTTCAGACAGATAATGAATGATGCCATCATTTACCCTGAATGGTTCAACAGGCTCAACTTCCTCTGGCTCGCATTGCCATGGATTTGGTAGGTAGCTCAGTTCAAGCAACAAGCTATTATCAGGTCTTATGTAATAAACGATACCAATGCTACCAGGGGTTACAGGTCCCAACCCATGTTTTGCACTTGTTAGAGAGGGCCGAATTCGGACCCAATCTCCCACCTTGAATTCCTCAACTCTTTCCATCTCTGCAGGGTCAGCCTTCCATCCTCGAGAAGCTCCAGGAAATCCTACCCGAAGGATCCCATCATCATCGACACAGAGAACGGTTCCAATGCTATCACGAGATTGACCTCGCCACCCAAATCTGATTACCAAATTGGAAGGCCAGACTCTTTGTCAATTTAACAGATAAAGCTAAATATGTAGAGGGAAAAGAAGTAGAAATATATTGACGAGTTCGTATAAAACCCAGACACACAACAAAAAAACAATAATAGGTAAAGAGCTTGAGATAAATGTCAATCTCAAGTGAGTTAACTAAGTTGAATAATAAAGGAATCCCACTTTTAAGTATTGGAACACTGGATGACTATCAAACAAGTCATGAAGGATATATTGGTCGTTCTTTGATATTTGACTTTGATAGGTTCTCACTAACATAATTAGGAGCGTTTCGCTATCTTTGGAAATAATAGGTAAGAGCGTAACTGCTTGAAAACTTAAAGGCTATCAAAAGGAGAGAAGGGGTACTGGATCCTAATAACATAGAAACAAAATAAAATAAAAAGATCATCCGACAGTCATGTTTAGTATTACTAGTAAAGAGAAAAAGAAACGAAATAGTGGGCTTTCCATATTTAGTCTTAGATAAATAAATCAAATCAAATTTAGATTGCAGCATAAGTATAATGAAACAAATGTGTCGTAGCTGGACTAAATGATCTGGGAGCATATATACGCAGCTGCAAAAATGCCCCAAACAGGCAAACATTTTTTTATCAATACATATGTACATATATTGGACACAGCATGCATCGTTTCAGTGTCTAACAACCTTAGAGAGTGCATCAATCACGGTAAGCATATGTCAGTGTTGGAATACACCCTTAAATTCTGATGACTCATATGTGAGAAGTAATTTTCTCAACAAAATCAACAATCAATGACAAAGGCTTCCAAGCCAAAATCACAAACACAGACAAATCATCAGTAGATTTGCCTTAAGGGAAAAAAAAGGAAGCTATGTAAGTATTAGTACAGTAGAGGATCAAATGAATTACCTGGGCTCTTTCACATCTGCTTTCAGTTGCACATACTGTCCCCTGTCAAGAGGAATCACCTTAATAACCTCATTTGCCAAAACACGAGCCTCTCCAGAGCAAAATGATACAACTAGTGCGTCTTTATCTGGTACACGCTGGACAAAACCCACACTGTTATGCTTTGCACCTTGCCATCCAAAGGCTGGGGTCTTCACACTTCTTTTAAACTTCACCCAATCTCCTACATCAAATCTAAGCACCACCCAAATCAAGGTCAAATTCAAAATAGTACACACATATAAAGAAAAGGAAAACATAATACCTAGACTCAAGACTCCAATAGACAAGCATCAATGAAGGAACATCTCAATTCTACAAATGGGAAAGTATACTATAATCCACTAGACTATGTCAAAAACCAAGATCCAAAGGGTCATCACCCTACATTAAAATGATGGAGGGCGATGAAGAGTGGGACCCACCAAAATAAGAATGACCCCAATGGCCAGTCACACTCTTTTCCATTACCACAATCCTATGTGGGCTATGGTTTATCCATAACCAGTTGGATTATAGTATACTTCCCCCTCTCTACTTACATAGTTGGGGATAACTGAATTCCCTTATTTGTAAGTGCATCCATAAGATCTTCAGATATCCATTCTCGAGGAAGAGCCTCCAAATAGTCCCGAAGAGTTTTACCACTGCACATATAGAAGGAAGATAAATTAGTCCCAAAAACCCAACCCAAGAATCAAAAAATTTTAGTGGAAGATTTCTTTGCCCTTTATGATCAATTGATCATCGACAAATTTTAATGACAAGCAATAAAATGACTAAAGGAACAGTATAATATAATCCAATGGACTATGAAAAGCCAAAGTCGATATGGGTCACCATGCAGGATGACAGCGAGAGAGGGGCCCACCATTGAGATCATTTCCTAGTCTGATGGGTCCCACTCTCACAACATCATCAATCATTCCATTGGACAGTGAAAATGTCAATTGAGTACGGTTTTGGTAATCCACTGGACTATACTTTTCTGTGACTTATGCCATAGAATACACCGCCAATCAGGAAGCTACTACCACGAAAGGACTTGCCTGTGGTTTCGAACATCAACAGCTGCATCTGACTGTTGCAGCATGACAACTATCCATTCCAGATTTTCTCTTATCATCTTTGCCATATCGGCTGCTATATGGAAAGCATTATCACCTTCATCATCCTAAGTATCAAGATCCAAGTGAAGGAACATTATTAAAATCAGCACAATAATATTCATTAAATTATAATAGTTCAAAGTTAAGATAAGGAGTCTTGCATGTTATATTATTATTTCTTCATGACAACTACTACTGCATGTCAGAAAATCATCCAAGAGCAGGCCTACTATCTTTGAGCAAAAAATATTTTTCTGATAAAACCATTCCAAACAACAGCAATAGGATAGGTGAAGCGCAACCCATCCCCTTATTGACATTTTAGATTTTTGTTCAATTTGAATCACCAAAGTTATGGGTAAATGGAAGCACATCAGCCTTCTCAGAGTCTGTTTCAGGAGCAATCTTATGGATTTACTTCTTAATGGTGCCTCATTTTCATGGTGAAACCATGCTGAGAGCCCCACCTTGTCCAAGCTCGACCAATTCCGGATTTCCAAGGAGTCGGAAGGATTACTCCCTGGTGCTCATTTTGAAGCCCCGCTGAAGCTGACATCTGACCCACTCCCATCCGGTGAGATACTGATACAATCAGCGCCATTCAATGTGGTAGGAGACCTTTTGGAATTGAAAGCGATAACAAAGAAAGTCCAGAAACTTACTCGCACAATTGTGGTTGTCTTACACAGTCGGAGGTTAGATAGGTTTCAGAGTTTGCCAAAAGCTGCAGTTCCTCAAAACCAAACTGAAAGACTGGAATAGGAAAAAAATTCGGTGAATTCCAGAGTAGGAAGGAATCCCTCCTCCAGAAGATAGCAAACCGGATCTCCTGGAGGAGTCACAAATCGCTGAAACGGATAGATCTAAGGCTAAGGTGGAGTATCAAATGGCCTCAGACAAGAAGAAATAATCCGGTATTAAAGATCCAAAATTAAAAGGCACAAAGATGGAGACCAAGTACTATATTGTTCCACAAGATTGCCAACTGTAGAAGAGAAGCCAATCCATAGTCCACGTAAGTCTAGGGGATCGCATCTACAATAAGCCAGTAGAAGTAAAGTCTGTTATTACCCAGTATTTAGAAAACTTCTCCTCAAGACGGAACCAATCAAGGCCTAGGATGGAAAACCTAAATTCATCCCAAACTAGAGGGGTTTATGGTTGGAAAACCTTTCAAAGAAGTGGGAATACCGAAGGCAGTGCTGACCTGGGCCCAGACATGCATTGGGTCAGCCTGTTTAACCAGTTTTGGGACATTGTGACCACAGATGTCTTAGCTTTACTAAGTTCTACAAGAGGGGGTGATTCATCGGGGTATCAACTCTCTCTCTCTCTACTCTCTATCTNTCTCTCTCTTCTCTTACTTACTACCTATTACTTACTTACTTACGTTATACGTTACTACGTACGTAGTTACTAGTTACTAGTACGTTAA
>NW_006499883.1:1574265-1603838 GCF_000471905.2 Amborella trichopoda | reverse complement strand
TACCCCCTAACCCAAACCAAAAAAAACAGAACTAATTAGTAATTAGTATGATAGTTGTATTGTAATTAGTATTACTTATAATAGATAGTCTTACTAATATTATATATATATATATATATATATATATATATTCAATTTGTTTATTGGACAAAATTTGAGGTCTAAGGAGTATTGAGAAAGTAGGGAAGTGCCCCACCCCTCTTGAGGTGCCACCTAGGCATCCAACGCAGGCACTCTTTGCTATACTGAGAAACCCACTGCCAATATTTTAATATGTAAAAGAAATCTATCTACCTTGGAAGTTCTGCTAAGATTCAGCCTAAATCCAAACTCACCATTTCATGGAAATCTAGGTATATTGGCCCTTCTTTGAACCACCTAAGTCTTGACCTCTCATCTAGCTAATCACCTCTTGTCTCACCATGACTCAAAACTCCTTCAACTTTCCTCCATTTTTAATATCAATGATCTAACCAATATCATTGTCAATTATTCTATACTTCAAATCTCCATTAAAGGATAAAAGTTCATCCTTTGAGCTCTCCCAAGCCACCAAACACACGCTTGTTTCAAATACTTGGAGCTCTTTTAAGTATGAAAATTTCCTCATGAAATCTATTCCCAACTCACGCCTCCACATAAAATTAGGATGGTTCACAATACGCTTGTAAAAGGTCCTCTGTACAATTGAGATATTTCCAAGCAACACAGCATTGATTCCCTGAACTAATAATCCGTCAAACTTCCCCATGAGCAGATCTACCCAGTATAGCCACACCAGATGTAAACCCACTGAAGGAGGTCTAGCAACCGATTACAAAAATCAATAAAAATCTCCATGCATGTCCCAACTCCATGTGTTTCTCACAGGAAATTTTGGTCTTAGAAGTCACCTCCCGGCCACCAAGTTTGAGACAACAGTAGTCCGCACAGCCTCTAACAACCTCCATAGATACACCTAATTTGCAGAACATTCAACCAGTACATAATTGTCCACCCTTTGTGATACATTCTCCAAGAATAAAACTGTTATGATACCAGCTTGTGCATTCAAGCATCCTTCCTGTGTAACTTGTGCATCTTCTTTTTGAAACTTTACTTGGACTTGAAACACATGACAAAGGGGAAATCTATGCCACCATTCCATCAAACTTCTAATCTGCAACTTCGAACTTAGACAACTAAAGCATCATCAAGTCTACACCCTACTTCCAGATAAGATTCCAGGATCCTGCCTTTCACCAAACATCCCCAACCACAACATTAGTCTAGGTATCTCCATTGAGTTGCATATCAACATGTTTTTTCTAACCTCTTACCTACCTTCACAGGTAAATTGTCTCTCGAAGCATATTGAAGAAACTCTATTGGAGAGTTCCCTCACACATTTTCCCATCCATCTCCCTTCTTTCCTCCTATCATCACCATTTATCTTACCTCATCTTAAAATATTCTTCCAATCATCCAAATCCCAAGAATGCATCTACTATTTCACTTGACATGTTAGTTTCTACTTCCCTGATTTTGAAATCCACCTCTTTGAAAACATCTACATGCTAAATCATTCATGTCCCCACTTCAGTTCTTGATTTCATATAAATGGACAATATTCCAGTGGAGAATCATCTTTAGCATTGTAGACTAAAAGTATGGCTCAACAATTTGTTCCCAACAGGACAATTTGTTCCTTGATATAGCAATAGTGACAAGTGTCAGTGATGATATCAAACACTTGGCTTCTTCCCTAGAAATAACATTTAATCATCAGATCAGCCATAAATTAGAGCAGAGACTTCATCTTGCCCTTTCGGTCGGTTAGATCGAGAACTGAGAAGGTTTACAAGACCCAACCGTCAGAATCCTCACCAGGTCCTCAAAAATGACCTCAAAAATGACTTACTAAAATACCCCACTTCACAATGAGAAACAACAAGAACAATTGGCCCAGCTATCAAATAAAGTGAGAATCATCTTTTTTTCTTCATTTGTTAGAGTAAGAGAGGTCACCAAACCCAACAGCCAGTGCCACAACACAATTCTTCCTTGATTTATCAATCCTAAGAAAACAAAAATAATGACCTTAGTATTATTGCATTCTCAGAAGGCACTACCAATATCAATGGGGTCATCCATCAGTCCGAGTGAGAAAGTTTGGTTCTTTCTTTCAACTTGTTAAAGTGAGAAGGATCATGATTTGAATACTTGGGTTCTAAAAAAAACTCACAATAGCAACTGTTCAATTAAGTCATCCATGAAACACATTGAGAAATATTTCCTTGTTCAATTAAGTCATCCATGAAACACATTGAGAAATATTTCCTTGTTCAATTAAGTCATCCATGAAACACATTAAGAAATATTTCCTTTGTCCCATTCGATAAATTAGAGTGAGAAGGATAGATGGAACAAACAGTGAGAGCCAGAAACATTTTTTCCTTGATTTGTCAGTGGAAATAATGACATTACTACTTGGGTTCTACACAAGAACTAATAATAAAATGGTCAGCATAATTACAGTAAGAAAGTTATTATTTTTTCCCAAATTGTTTAGAGCAAGAAAGATCACAATATCAACATTTGAGTTCCCATCCAAAACTGCCGATAGAAATTAGAACATCTATGAATCAGAGTAAGATACTTCTTTTCTTCAATTGAAGGATCATGATCCAAATGTACTCACATTCCCAACAAGAGCCAACAACAACAACATTTGTACCACAGTAAGAAAGACTCACCTTTTCAGTCAATTAGATTCAATGAATCAAAGTAAAGTAAGAAAGGTATTGCCTTTTCAATAAATCATTAATTAGAGAAAGTACCGCCACCAACCTCAGTATCTGCTCAAGAGTGAGCCTCCCCTTCCTTCTCATTTCCGACTGCACCGACCGATCATACCTATCCATCACCACACACAGCCTCCCATCAACCCTCACAGACCCATGAAATGCGCACACATTCCGACACCACATTGACACCCGATGCAACCCCTCGAGCCGTCCCTGCACCCACACCGAGTCCTCCTCCACAAACTTAGCCGCCACCTTGTGCTTGCATCCACCCCCCGAGCCCACGAGCACACCAGCCCACGTCTCAGCCCTTCGACCCTCGCCGAGTCTCTGGGTTAACCTTAGAGTATGAACTGCTAAATCAAGGGGCCGGCCTGGAGAGCAACAAATTGAGCCAGCAGGGGGCCGGTCCGGGCCAGGGTCCTCCTCATCAGAGAAGTCATGGCCATCATGAATTAGAGAGAGAACGGGGAAATTCTTTTTTAGGGTTTCAACTGAGTTGCCAACAGTGGTGGGGTGACGGCACCGCGGGCAGGACAGAGAGTGGTCAGAGGAGGCAGCAAAGAGGCGCGTCAAGCAATCCCGGCAGAAGCCATGCCCACAATGGAGCAGCATCGGTGTGCGCTCGCCCTCGTCGTAGGCCATTTGGCACACTGAGCAAGTTGGGTTTTTCATGGTGTGGGGCAGAAAGAGAGAGATGGGGCTAGGGCAGTAGACAGCGAAGAGGGGCGATTGGGAGAGGAACTGGGACGTTTAGGGTAGAGAGAGAAAGTGACGGTGGAAAGTGGGGTTTGGCTTAGAGAGAAAAAGTGGGGGACTGTTGTCAGAGAGTGGGGATTTGGGGAAGCAGATCCATGGGAGTAAGGGGTCCCCTTAAGAAGGAAGCAGCCTCATAAGCCCAATCGTGCAAGCAAAAACCAGCTTGTTCATGGAGTAACAGCGCCCCTTCTCTCTCTCTCTCTCTAAAACTCTCTCTCTCACTAAAAAAGCAACAGCTTCTGTCAATCTCACGCCGGCTCCCACTTCTCTTCTTCTCGCCAAGTCTCCCTCTTTCTTCTCTCTCTCTAACTCTCTCTTTCTCTCTCTAACTCCCTCTTTCTTCTCACTAGCTGCATTCTGGACTCCCTAACATACAATCTTGAGTATTTTCTCACTCCACTTTTCCTAAGCTCCCATCTCCCTCTTTCTCTCTCTAAATCTGCTTTTCCTTCAGCAAACGCTACCTGTTTCCCTTTGCCTTCCCTACTCTCCCTCTCTATCCCACGCCTTTACTGAAAATCCTCTTTCCAGCACCCTTTCTCTCTCTAAAAACACCCTTTCTCTCTCTAAAAACTGCTTAATTTAGCAAGCCCTACTTGGGACTTACCCCCAAAATGACCAAGAAAACTCAATGTTCCTCTCTCTCTTCCTTATTAGCCAACAAAACACACTCATTTCATCAAATTACTCTTTCTCACTCTAACAATACCCTCTCATGCCCAAATCACACTCTTCCTCCTCTCTCTCTATCTCTCTCTCAATATATATCGCACGTGGAGTGTACATGAAAGTAATGGAGAAATCACCGAATTGCCCCTTCCATTTTCTTGAAATAACCAAAACGAGCTTGATCCCTATATATCGGGTGAGGTTTGTATAAGGTGGGGTCGCAACGGGTTGGGTATCGGTTAGGTCTGGCTGGATCTGGACACGAATAATATTTGGGTCCGGTTTTGAACTCATCAAGTCCCCAAAATTGGACTCATACTATACCCATCGGGTCTTGACTCTATAGTCTGAGTCCCAGTCTGGTCGGGTCCATTGCGACCCTATGACTTGAGTCCCGGTCTGGTCGGGTCCATTGCGACCCTATGACTTGAGTCCCGGTCTGGTCGGGTCCATTGCGACCCTATGACTTGAGTCCCGGTCTGGTCGGGTCCATTGCGACCCTATGACTTGAGTCCCGATCTGGTCGGGTCCATTGCGACCCTATGACTATGAGCTTCTTCTTTTCTTTTTTTTTCTGTTTTTTTCTTTTTTTTTAACCATCATATGCTGATATTATTGGCAAGGTTACAATCACCCCCATTAGATGTCATGCCATTTTATTTGTCATTTAATAGTTAAATATGACTACGAATTCTTATATATACGATTTTTATTTTTTTTACAATATTCAGGGCTTTTATTGATAAAATTGTTGCAAAACTCTAATTAAGGGAACATAAATAGAAATGGGAAAGATAAACGCGTAACTTAGCTAAGTGGTCAACATAATCATTTGCATCTTGATAAATATGAAAAAAAGAAATGAAAAAAAAAAAAACATATGGCCAAGTGAAGCACAAATGTTAAGATCTTTAGCCAAAAGACACGAAGGATCAAGGGATTCTTTACTCTTATTTACACCATTTGATAACATTTACACAATTTGGTAACATTTAGAGAGAGAAATCATCTCAATCCGGTTAGGTGTAGTAGAACCACATGCCCCATAACAAGAGAAGATAGTGGCACCCTCATGATCTCTAAAAAGACCACCGTCCATCAGGAGGGGTCCAAGTGAAATAAGGTTGGTATTTTGGAACATAAGAGAAGGCTACGCTTTAAATTAACAAAAATATCTATATTTAAATTTCAAATGTCAGCAAAATTTCAATTTCAATCTTTAATGCTAGCACGATCCCAAGACATCTTTAATGCTAGAGGATCCAAAGACCTCACTTTTAAAGTGAGTATGTTATGCTATAGAACATATCTATCATAAAATAGTACTTCGGATGTTCCAAATAATAGTTCCTATTTTGGACAAAGATAAAATAGCACTTAGGATATTCCAAATAATAGTTCCTGGTTTGGGCAAAGATGGGAAGTTGAGATGATTAATAACTAAAATAAGATTTGTTGCCATGATAAGAGTGATACCAAAAAACTGAAAGTCGACTTCCAAATATCGGCAAAGGAGCATAGCATAAAGATAGTACTTGGACAACCTTAGACTAAAGTAGTCGATTAGCAGATTTAACAGAAAAAGACCCACTCGTCACTTTCACTTTCCCATATAATAGATAATAAATTATGAAATTGTGAAATAAAAATAAATAATAAATCACTTTCCATATAATAGATAATAAATTCTGAAATTGTGAAATAACATAGATAATAAATTATGAAATTATGAAATGAGCGAGAGAATAAATCTGAAATTTTTGCTGCCGATGTCACTTGTTGAAAATTTCATTACCATTACCAATAAGCCACCCAAATTTCTGAGCACTAAAGTTTTGTAACTATAAATTCCCTTCTAGATTTGTGAAGAAAATTTACCTGATTTTTTTAATAAGATGAGTGAATGCTTCAAAACAGTACTTTGCGAATAAGACATCGTATATGGTCCTTAATACACCCAAACGACACCCAAACGAAAAAAGGATTAAAATAAAATATTTTATCACCAACAGTTTATGGGTACGGATTGGGTCCGGTTGGACCCAGACCCGAATAGTATTCGAGTCCAAGTTTTGGACCCGGCCCTGACACGTAAGGTTAAAAACTTGGGCCCATAACCAGACCCAAGGTCAGGTCTAACCATCGGGTCTCGGGTCTGGTCGGGTCCATTGCTACCCCTAGTATAAGGTGCCCAATACAAATAAGGGTGTTCACAAAGAAATCTAACCGGAATAGACTATTAAAAGTTCATTATCGATATGTGTCCAAACTTGTTATTTTTCAAACAAGTAGACTGTGGGCGCTATCGAATTGCATGTTACGAGAGATTGGTCTCAAAAGACTTCTTTCTCACAATTTGTCGACTGAGCTGGTTTAGGTTTATGTACAACCAAAATAAAATATGAAAATTTAAAGAAAATAATAGATATGATTTTTAAGAAAAGAGAGAGCATATAATAAATAAAATAAAATAATTGAAGAAATCATCTGATGTTGGGGCTCTCAGGCCTGACACTTGGAGTTGGTTTGGATCGAATGGAAAGTATCGAGTCTCATTCATTGATCCTCAGAGTTATTGATCAAGAGATTTGAATTGAATATTCCGAGGGAAGTGTTGTGTTTATGAATGTTTGTCTAGGGTTTTTAAAGCTGGAAGGAATGTTCTTCTCTTTGTTCTAGTTGGACTTTGGTTTTGAATTATAGGGATTTAGGTTTTTGGTATCACTTAAAGGTCTATGAGGTTTTTCTCCAGCTTTTGCTGGACTGGGCTGGGAGACTAGATTTTATTTTTTCGTCACCCAAGAGTCCTTAAAATTGACTGGGTGTCTCATATTTAGAGGATAGTTACCTTGAGATCAGCAGATCTAGGTGGTCGAAGCCTCAACGATGCATATCGGGTCGTTGAGATCTCCTAGCCCATAAAAATGTTGCTCAACTGTTTCCTATTTTGGGAGTTGGTTGGTGCAGTTCCAAGAGTTTTGGTGAGATTTCATGGCTTTCTTTTAAAAGGAAGTTGGGACCTGTCAAATTTGGTTTTGATTTTCCTAAAAATGGCTTCTTGAAAATATTTGAGGAATATTTTGTGGTTTAACCATTATCTGGGGTGTGGACCACAGTCTTGATGTTTCTTGTGGTTCATTAATCTAGTGTGGTACCTAATATTTAATGTTACAGGTTTTTGGGAATCCCTTAAGCCAAAATTAATTTGAGAAAAAGGGGCAACTTTAAATTTTGCTACAAGTTTCAATGTTGGAAATTTTATAATGGTTTGAAAGTCTATGTTCAATCCTAATTATGAAATTTAAAATTAAAAAATAGTGCAGATCAAATTGATTTATAAATATGTAAAAATCTTGAAAATAGATTGTCTATATCACTCTTACAAGATGTACTATATTTAGGAATTGAAATTCTTTGTTTTCTTTACATGCATAATCTCAAGATCAAGATGATAAATTTGAAGGTTCTCCAACTTTGAAACACTATTTTCTATTGGACTTGAGGTGCACCTTACTTCTACAATATAGGTTGTAACTTTATATAAACTTTTTCGTCCAACCCTCCGTCCCACAAATTAAAAAATGACATCTTTTGGTGTTTATATGCAATGTCCCTATGATGCCTCAAGGTGTGGCACAGCTCTAGGTTTGGCCCAAGCCGGCCCGAATCCCTATGGCATTGACCTCATACTATCTCCATTCTGAGTGGCTAGAAAGGGCCCCGGCCCGATAGGTTTGAAGGAAAAAAAGTAAAGGAAACAAGGAAACCAGAGCATTTAGGATGGGCAGGTTTTGCCATAGCACTCACCTAATACCAGCTCGGCCTGGCCATAGTAGCCCAATTCTGGCCGGTCCTTGAGTTACATTTTGTGATCCAAGCCTTAGTTTTTTTTTGGATGCATGATGAGCCAACCCATTGCCAACCCTTGAAGCACCTTTGAGGTCAAAGGTATTTTAAGGTATTTTGGACAATTTAAATAAAGATGATCTGGACATTTTAGAATAGAACTTGGGTTATTTTAAACCACCGTGGAAAAGTGCCGAAAAGACCCAAGAACCCTGAAATTTTCTATGCTCGAGAATGCCCCTCATGTGACTCAATTATATCCAAGGTATCCTTTGACGGATATTTTTGACTAACATTCAATTTAGGTGTTGATTTTCATTGAGAAAACCTAGTGTTACAATGATGTCTCAATAAAATATTCATGAGAAAATCTTCACCCACCAATGACCTTTGAAAAGTCATCGAACATGTTAAATTTTCTTCATTGAAACTCGCCCATTAAATAAGGGCCTAATGATATTTCACAAGGGACTGAGGGTATTATAGTCTTTTAGAAAGAGTTTTCTTCAACTGTCCGCCGCACTGACAACGCTCGACTTCTGAAAACGCGCGTGGACGGGCCTTTTTTTTTTTGGACACGTTTCCAAGTCTTATAAAGCTGAGTTTTTCTTAATTTACAAAAAAAAAAAGAAGTTATCGTTCACAATTAATCTTGATTGAAAGAAAAAATTAGGTCGCCCCATTCTTTTATTAATCAATCTCAAAGTCAAAAACAAATTCGCTCGAACTTTATGCTACACTCTAAGCTGTCAGATTTCACATTGGACATCTCTGTACCAAAGGCAAACAGTCAAATTGTATACAATCTCGTTACAAAATATATGAATCCAACATGCTACAAAATATTTTGAAAAAAATATATAATGAGATTATTTATCTTTAGTATAAGGTGGTCACAATTAATCTTGACTAATGGATGTAAAACTAAATGGCTACATTCTCTATTTTTCTCTTGTATGCATTGTAAAATATACTTGGAGATGAATGAAAAGCATGTGTGAATGTTTAATAAATTAATTAATTAATTAAATGGCTGCATTTATTCTAGGGAAAAGTTTATATAGAGCCGAGGCTCTAAACAATGAAATTAGAGCCTACCACATAAATTTCACTGGAAGAGGTTGTTTTGATGCTCAAATATCTTCAAATTGATCATCTCGACATCAAGAGGTATGGACATGAGAAAAAATTGGATTTTAAGTTTTGGAAATAGTGTATTTGTAACACATTTTTGGACCGTCAATTTTCAAGATTTTCAAGTTTTCATAGATCTATCGATCTACACTATTTTTGAAGCTTTAAACTTTATAAATAAAGATGAAAATATGTGTTAAGGCTATCAGAAATATTTTTAAACCACATTTCTCGATACTATTTGAAGGTAAGCTCTAATTTGATTATTTAGCGTTAATGCTTTATACAAACTGCACCTTTTATTCTATAGACCACTCTCAAACTTCAAAAGAAATTATCTTAAACTTTGTGACACATTTCACTTCGAATGATTATAAGTAATTATGACCTCCTTGTATCAAAGGTAAATGACCTCATTATATAGACTCCCAAATATTATATGCTCCCACATGATCATATCCTAGATTCACTTTACAGAGAGACCAAACTAAGAATATTAGGGCACTCACCTTGCTACCAACCTCGTAAAAGTAAAAGGGAAATTAATATAAATATTTTTGAGGCATTTAAAAATAGTAATGATCCTATAAGACCCTCCCACACCCATGTGTGTAAGACCCTAAAGCATTATCATTAAATTTAGCATAGATCTCTAGAAAAGTTATCACATGGGTGTGTGACTTGACTTTTCTAGAGATCTATGATGGTGATTTTTTGGGGTCCTACACACATGGGGTCTAATAAGATCATTACTCACTTAAAAAATATTCTCAAAATCTTTAATTTTATGTATATATTTTGCTTTTTTATTTTTCTCAAAGTACCTTTGGTGTGGAACTCCAGGTTTCTAACTAATTTGCTTGCCTGAATGCCTTTTTTTCGATTTGGAACCCTAATTTTTGAATAAAGTTTTTGCTTAAAAATTATGTTTTAGATTTAAGAGTTCCAAACTTATATTTTTAACAAAAAACTTTGTTTGGAACTCTAACTACTGAATATCATCAGCATCATCATCTGACCCTTATCCCAACTATTTGGAGTCGGTCACACGAATCATGTTCTATCATTCCATTTTATCAAAGGTCATATCCTTAATCATGCCATAGACCGCTATATCTTTCCTTACTACTTTTGTCCATGTCTTTTTAGAGCTTTCCATTTAAACTAAATTAACCCTTCTTAATCTTGATGTTGTAAGTTGATGTTGCACATGGCCAAAGCACCTAAGTCTACTTTCCCTCATCTTTTTCGACTATTAGAGCTACTATTTATTAGGATTTAAGAACCTTATTAGATGCGAAAACAATAATCCCAAAAGTTGAATCCCACCAAGGTTGTGTACTTATCTAGTTAGAAATAAAATAGGAGAGAGTACGAGCCATAATACAAAAAATAAAACATGAAACACACACACCACAAGAACACACATATTTATGTGGTTCACCCCAAAAGTGCTACATCAACGGGTATTGCAAACTGAAATCCATTATATCAATGAAAGCTATATTACTTCTTTTAGGATACAAAGTTACCTCTTTAACCCTCGACAAAATCCAGCCGAGTAAACTCTTTTACACCCAGACTCCCTATAGACATCATCGTCGACCTATCAGCTCTATTCCACAGCTAAACTATTGTTCAGGAAGAGGCCATCTCCATTCCACAATTAAACCATTATCAAGGAGGAGAACCTTGATAGCAACAGAAACTTTATCTCACTAAAAGGGAAAACTACCCAAAATCTTCATGGGAACCGATTCTCTATAAGAAACCAACTTCTCATGCACAAGATGCCCTTACCTCTCTCTCTCTAGAGAAAGCCACATTTTCTATATGGTGACCCAAATAGAGCACACCAATTCTCTGAACTTTCATCCCATATATATAAAGGTAGGAGTCTACACCAAATAGGAAACTTCCCATAGGTATTACATATATCTAAAGAACTAAAAGATATATCCGGAATCCTAATCTTTTTGGATCTCTATTTCTTTTAGGAAACTTATCAATATCAATTTCAATCCCATGTAATATGAGATTTCCTTATTTGAGTGATTTTGGATAATCACCATCTCCAACATTCCCACTTGAAGACATGTTTCTATTTCGAATAGTCAGCTCTAAGAAATTGCAGCCCCGTGGACGTAGGCAACTTGCCAAACCACGTAAATCTTTGTGTTTATGTTCTTTTATTTTTCTGCATTATTTTTCTTTCCCTAATTTTTGTCAAACCTTGGTTTTTATCATCTACACTCCTAAGTTCCATCTAATTTATTCATTTCTAATTCTTCCTTCGTTTTTTTTTATCTTGCCACTCATTCATTTCAACACCCTCATCTCAACTCATTCTATGAATATGTTGTTTCTCGATTGCCTAACTTCCGTCCCGTAAAAGCATGGTTGGTCTTATAGTCGTCCTATAGAACTTTTCTTTCAATTTCATTAATATGCGACGATTATGTAAGACTCTGGAAACACATCTCCACTTCATTTACCCGACTCTAATTCTATGCACATCTTTATCAACTTATCTATTCTTATGAATTATCGATCCATAAAAAGCAACCTCTTTTTGGTACTTTTTGGCTATCAATCTTAATTAATTCAATTGTTTCTACCCCTATTAGTACTAAACTTGCATTCCATATATTTTGTCTTAATCTAACTAATTTTAAAACATTTAGATTCTAGAACCTTCCTTTAAAGATCCAACGTTGTATTGATATTGTCTCTAGTCCCATCAATCAAAACTATGTAATCCGTAAAATACATACACCACGGTACTTCTCTTGTACATGCCAAGTTAACTCATCTATAACCAAAACAGAGAGATGAGAGTTCAACGCCGACCCCTAATGTAGGCTTACTATCACTAAAAACTCACTTATCTCTCAACTAGTAGTCATCACATTAATTAACACTCACTAGTATGTATTTCTTACAATGTCAATATATCCACTAGAGACTCATTTCTTTTCAAATGCCCACTAAATTAATTTTCTAGATAACCTATTTTATGCTTTCTCTAAATCTATAAAGTTTGTGTGTAGGTCTTTTCTCTGCTTCTTGAACTTCTCAATCAATTGCCTAAATAGAAAATAGTCTCAATTATTAACGTTCTTGGCATAAAACTGAATTGATTTTCTGATACACTCATTTCATATTATAGTAATTGATTAATCACTCTCTCCCACAGTTTCATAATGTGGCGTATAAGTTTGGTCCCCTCGATAGTTCGTACAATTCTACATGTTTCCTTTGTTATTGCAAAAGGATCTCAAGTACCGAACATAACGTTTAAGAAGGTAAAGACTTATGTTCTAAACTTAGAGTTCAAAAAATAAAGCTTTTAAATTTTTTTATGTTAGTTAGAACGAAAAATTTGTTAGATTCTAAGTTCGCTACTCTAAGTTTTGAATATAATTTTTAAGCCAAAAAAAAGGTTAAGAGGCCAGAGCTAAGCAAGTCAGTTCCGAACTTGGACTTCCGAACTTAGGGTATATTGGGACAAACATAAAAGGGCAAAAACGAAAAGAAGAAGAAGTAGAGATTGTACAATTGTATAATTTTTTGATCACGAGATATAAGCATTCTATAACAAAAAAATTATTTTTTATTTATTAAATATATTAATCTATTCAAGTGGATTACAAACTTTTAGATATGACACAATGCTTCTAAGTCTTTTGCCTATAATTGTATACTACTATGTGGTCCCTCGAGGGAACTCTCTGCAGGCTCATCAACTATTTAAGTCAAATTTTTTTATTTTACTATATTTTACAAAACCTATTGAGATTATTAAAAGTTCAAAAATTTCTATGATTTAATATAACATAATGTCCATGTAATCCTAAGAATACAACTCAGTCTAGGAGTATTTGTAAGACCCTAAAATTTGATGATTTAACCTCTTTACCTAGCAACAAACCTCATAAGAAAAGTTTCAAATTACGTTGTATACATGCTTAAAATAAATGACATCCCAAAAATGAATGTCGATCATCCGATTTTTGGAGAGTGAGGTCTGAAAAAATATTGCTATTACTTCCCTTGAAGTTTTGGGTGGGATTGGCAGCAGCAACAATCCCCTTGCTAAAAGCATGTTTTAGTCATTTTAAATGTGGTTAGGACGATAAGATGAGAGAAAATGGACTTAGGTGGGCAGGTTATGTGCAACACAAACCTAATATACACTTGTTAGGAGGTACGAGTTAGTTCAAATCGAAGGTTAAAAAATGGCGAGGGGTAAGCCCAAAACGACATGGTTGGAGGTCGTGAGAAAGACATGTCACTGAGGGTATGACCCTTAATAGAGCAAAATGACAGACCATGATTTATGTAGTTGACCTTAATTAGTTGGGAAAAAGCTTTGATGATGATGATGATGATAACATACAATGGACTAAGTGGCCAACTTGGCAAACCCTTGGGTCCAAGCCATAATATGTAGTTGAGAACTGGGTCAAGCAAGATCACGGCTTAGCCCAACTCAACATATGAAAGGGAACTGAGCCTGGGTAGGGCAAGGCCCTCAGTTTTAGGACCAAACTAGGGCCAGGGTCCATCAACCCAAGGTCAGCCCAATGTTAGATGAGGCATATTAAAGTGATAATATGGGGGAGAAAGTTTATATAAGATCACAACCTTATTTATAGAAGTACGGTTACTGAAATCTAGACTATCAATTTTATTTGGATGGCGTAAATTTGACATTGTTTTAAAAGGTATATCACTTTTTTGTGACATTATCTTAAAAGCATGTCAAATATATACTGTCAAACTAAAGTGGACCCTATGAAACAACACAATCTTACTTCTACAAGTAAGGTTGCTATATTATATAGTATTTTATATAAGAGCATATTATATTTTATATTATCATTTTTGTATTATTAAATACAATAATTATTAACTATTAAAAATGATATATTATTGGTAGGGGATTCTTGTTTGCATAGAGTGAGATGTATATTGTATTATTTTTTTTTTTGGGAAAAAAAAAAAAATTCCCCACAGTCTCAATCTCAGCCTATACATAATTCAAGACTTTATGCATATGGGTATGTAATTTCATATATCTTTGCTTTACAAAATAGTATAAACTATTTCGTAAATTTTTTCTTTTCTTCTTATGGTATGTGATTTTAATGTTTAGGACATATGTATAACTTACTATAGTAGAATTGCCATATAGCTTTTTTTGTTGGATCTTGTAATTGTTTATACTCACGTATTGGTATGGAAATGGTTTTATAATATGGCCCTCAATATTGTGAATAGTAAAGGTCAATGTTTTGGAGCATCCCTAATCAAGGGTTGTCTCCTTCCACAAATCCATCTTAGGTAGTCTGAGGTCATCAGGAACTTTTTTCTTATGGAGGTAGGAATCTCAAATACTGGGATCTCACCCAAGATCGTATACATAATTGGTAAGCGTAAAATAAGTGAATACAATGATAAAAAAGTACAAGAAATAAAGAAAATTTAAAAACTGCACCACAACGACACACAATTTATATGGTTTACCATGTATGCTACGTCCAGGCCTTGACAAGTTGAAATCAATAATCTCAATGAAGATTATGTTGGGTTTCTGCGGTCATTAAAAGACTTATGAGAGCATGTAATCAATATCTGATATAGTGGAACATAAAGATAGTGGGAGCGTGGTCCTTTGTAAGCCATACTAAGCAAATGCTATTTGACGATACTCAGACTTGGCTTGAGTGGTAGGCCAGTCGAGTTGGAAAACCTATGGTACCTGGGCATATAAATTTTGTAGGTTATCCCTTGATGAAGTTGGAGTTGTCTGGATGAGTGAGTCGAGGGACTGTATGACCATTGTGTGTGATGGTTGGCCTTTAGAGACGAGGGCCAAAGTCTCACCCTTGAACCATCACACGACATGTGCATATGATAATCGTAACCACCTTTTCAGAGTGATGCATGTACATGTGTGAGAAATTACCCATTTGCACTATAGAGCTATGATTGTATCAGATCTAGGTGACCTTGGTTCGTCTCTAGGAGAGACCTATAGTCCATAGACTGGGCAGACTTTGGTGGCCCAATTACGAACCCTTGCAGTGGTCTGTCGGTCATAAGAACCACTGGGTCAGTATGAGAAAACAATTATGGATTACAGTCCACAATAGAAGGTGGAATGCTTAAGCAAATTTATAATTCCTAAACCTTGTCGAACCCGATTCCGATCAAAATTATTTGGTTTTAATTATTTTTATATATGATTTTTAGATTGATTATTTGAACTTTTATGATTCTATTGATATTTTATTTTTATAAAACGGATTTATAAATAAGATATATTCAATTTTCAATATTTAAATAATCCAAGAGAAATAAAGTTTATTTATAATATTTTAAAAATCAAATAAATAATTTATTAAATCACTGAAAGCGTGGAGGGCCCCACAAAGTGCTATGGGTCCACCTTAATAATGACCTATGGGAAATTGTGTGGGGATCACCCATGGTCACTATGGGTGGCAGGCCCTACTCTAAAGGGTTTGACTTCCTTATTTTAATTGCCTTGAAGTTCAAAGCATTCAAATTGAGTTTTATCTTATGGAAATATTTAAATGGAAAGAAGGTTGAATATTCAAGATGGAATGTATAAAATATTTTTATGCAAGAAATAAGAAATTATGAAATTATTTTCTATATTTAATTTTTGATGGGATTAAGTTTAGGAAGCTAAAGGATAAGGTTCTAACACATTTCTTTGAATTATGATGTATGATCTAAGAATTGAATAAGGATGACTAATAATAAGGAAACCTTAGCCCATGAAAAATTTATAAATAGGACTTCCCTCTCTCGTATTCTCCACACCTCTCTCTTCTCTCTCTACTCTCTCATATCAAAAGTTTCTCTCTCATCTCTCTTCTTTAGATTTAGAAGGAAGAAAGGGGGCCACGCCCCAAGCCATATGCAAGAGGGGGCACGCCCCACTTAGATAAGGCATTAAGGCCTTGGGCTCTAGCATATTGTTCCATGCTCTCATAGTTTGTAAGGATATAGCTTTAATTTTTCCCATACTTAGTATATCTGAGATGACCATTGATCCCATGTACTATTGGAGAAGGAGACCCGGTGTGGGGTGTACTAAGTTCGGTTGAGATAATCTCTTGCATTTTTTACTATGCCTTACAATATTTCTTTCTTGTGCATTGCTTATTCCCATGAGTATTATGTGTTTTGTGATCCTAAGATCAAGTTCATGCAATTTTATTTGTGTAATAAAAGAATTATTAAAATGCCAGTAAGTGAGAGCTATTGGGATTCTTTGTGTTACATTTTGTTTATTCAATAAAAGTTGTAATTAATGGTAGCAAGATGAAGCCACTTTTATTTGTTTATTTCAAGAGAATTTTATAGTACTAGGACTATTGTAAGTATTCTAGTCAGTGAGAAAAAGGAAAATTAAAAACTATATACACTGTGTTAGATCACTTTGTTCAACTATCATATTGCACTTTTGGTCACAAGAGATATACCTATCTCTGGATATCCATAAAAACCCTCGCCAATCTTCCCTTTTAAATATGCTATCCTGACAAGCAACTCTGTTAATCAATATCGTATTTTGTAGCACTACAGTCCTGCTGGAAACAAAACCTTGAGAGTAATTGAGATACTTTCTCTCTTTAGAAGTGAAAAATATCAACCTAAAATTCTATTGGAAAACCGCCTTTCTTTACGAGGTCATGTCCCTTTCTCTTGGAAATCCATATCTCTTGGATATTCTATTTCCATGACGTCAAAGGGGTGATCCAAAAAGGATGAGTATTATGTCTTCTTTGATCCCCTTGTATAGAAATCACTAACGTCCCTTACTTGTTCTCCAATAAAATCCTTTCGTTTTTATTGTAAAAACGTTAATATTTTGTTTTAAAAACAACATAGATGTGGTGGTCTGGCTATTACCAAACCTATCAAGCTCCACATTGGTAGCAAAATCACCATTCTTGGCTTACTAACCTTCATTGAATAGAGTACTTGATTTCCTGTCTCTTATCTCCATTGTGGAATTTTCACAAACACTTTGCCTCCATATGTCTCCTTCTCAAACCATGTATCCCATCTAGCTTCATCATTTATCTTTTTCTTGATCGAAAATTCAAACATTAGCCCCACTACCACCTTGTGTTGTGATACCAATTGTAGGATCATAAGGAACCCCTCACTCGAGAAACTAAAAATTTCAAACAACAAAAATTCCACCCAAAATCGTATACATAATTGCCTAGATGTTAAATAAGTGAATACAATGACAAAAGAAGTGTGAGAAATAAAGTAAATACAAAAGGCACATAACAATAACACATGATTTACATGGCTCATCTTGTAGGGCTACGTGCACAGCCTCGTCAAGTAGAAATATATTATCTCAATGAGAATTATACTTTCAGATTACAAGAGATATACCTTTCTATAAACATCAATAAACATCAATAAAAAGCCTCATTAATCTTCCCCGAAAGCGCAATGTTGTCAGTCAACCTCATCGTTTTTAGTGCTTTTCCCTGATAGGAAAAAGATCCTTGAGAGTAAGATTCAAAATCCTATGAGAAAGTCGCCTCTCTCTAAGAGGTCATATCTCTCTCTCTTTTGGAAGCCCATCTCCTTTTTGGACATCCTTCTTATGACCGCAAAAAGGTGACTCAAAAGAGGTGAGTCTTATGACTTCTTTGACCCCCTTGTATATGGAAAGAGATTACTAAGTCCTTTACTTATTCTCTAAGAAATCCCTTTTCATTTTTACAATAATAACCTTAAATCTTTTAAGAAAAACATATGTATGGTGATTTAACTGTCATTGTACCTAACATACATGGATGTTGAATCCAAAATTCGATGACAACCACCTTGATCGTGAACCTAAAGAAAAGGAAAAAAAAAAAGATTTTGGACATTTTAAATTTTGTTCTTCACGGATCATCATATTTATGCTACATTTGATCTACAAAATCATTGATCTAAAATAGAACTGAATTTAAAGTGACTTAAAAAATGTTTCAGGGCCTAAATCTGCCTTTATAATAAATTCTTAAAAAATGTTTCAGGGCCTAAATCTGCCTCTCTCTCTCACACACACATTTGATTTTGTTTTCCTTATAGATTTCTTGTCTACTTGGTGTTTTTATCATATGATTTATTATAATTTAGGAAGTTAATCAACCTCTCAATAGGTAGTTTGAAACTTTGAATTTCATTAACCAACTTCCCTTGTTTGATATGAACTGTCATTTCAAATGAACCCAAGACAGAACCATCCATCTAAATATAATATATGAGATTGAAGGCCAAAATTCCAAATAATATGTACTTTTTCATTCAAAATGTTGTTTTACAAACATTTCTTAAAAATGTTGGCTATTTTCCCCTTTCTCACCGAGAAGAAGTTTATTCTACTCAAGATATTCAAAATATTTTCTTAAAGTTCTCATAAATGTTGATGGTGTTTTATACTAAGGGCAAACTTTCTACGCTTCCCCGACAATATAGAAGTTCTATCCTCCCCCATATTCAACCCTCTATTCTGAATGGAGGGCTAAGATTGCCCCAATCACAATGTCAGGTCTCTACACTATTTTATTTTCAATTTTTTTTTCTATGAACTATTTTAAACCAAAGTTTGGATATCCATTCCTCTATTAAACTCACTCTAGCAAAAAATATAAAAAAAATATTTTCAATAAAATAAAATAACCAAAATACCCTTGAAAATTTTAAGGGGTATTTTGGTCATTATATTTTATCAATTTTTTTTTAATATTTTTTATGGGTGCGCCCCAATGAGAAGATACCACATACCAAATTTCATATTCATACAATTTGTATAAAAAAATTAAAAATAAAAGACTTTGAAACATCGAATCTAAGATCAAACGGTGAGTGGCTCTCTTGAGCAAAATTGGACGGCTGGATGGTAGGGGAGGATAGAACTTCTATGTTGTAGGGGAAGCATAGAAACCTTTCCCTTATACTAAAGGACAATAGACGAGAGCCCAACCTTCACAAAAGCACCATGTACACTTAGTCTCTCGGGGATTTATTTTTGAGTAGTTTCTTGATCTAAAATTTAGGGATCCACTTTAAAATCACTGTAGACGATAAAAACCAATAGTTGGGGAAAAATTTCAAAATTTTTAAAAAATTAAAATACAAAAATTTACATGGTTAAGGAAATTGTCTATATCCATGAGACAACAAAACTCTCTTTCACTAATAAGAAAAACACTATGCTATCATGGAGAATACAAATGGCTATAATCTCTATCACACAAGCCCTAAAACATAGTGTTTCTCTCTTTCGACTACCCACCCAAATGAAACCTCACCCTCTTTTATTTTGCAATCACTTTCCCTTTACAAAAACAAATTTTATGAAAAAGAAACCTAAGGAACTTTATCTTATCATAGACACATGTGAGTTCTTTCCTTATACAAAAGGGTCACACAACACATAAAACTAGGGAAGTTCCTAAAAATAAGATTTAGCTTCCTCTATAATAGGAGGCATTATGATCACGTAAATATCTCCCTATAAAACATGGCTGTACTGCAACATTCTCCCACTTGAACACATATTTTTATTATGACTAAGTTGCTCCAAAAAATTGTTGCGCTCCAATTACTAATCATCAAGTAACCACAAGCTCCAAGGAATTCTTGTACCAAGTGAACATCTCTTTCCTAATAGCTTTAATCAATACATTTGCTGGATTGTCACCAATATGATATTTTCACAATAAAATTCTTCCATCTTTTGCCACATCACAAACAAAATGGGAAACAACATCAATATTCTTAGTCCTATCAATGAAGGCTATATTCCATGCTAAAAACAAAACACTAGGAGTATCAAAATGAAGCAATATACCTTATTGCACAACTTGAAACTCACCAAGTAACCTATTAAGCTAAACTCCTTCTTCAGATGCATGATTAAGTGATATATACTTAGCTTTAATGGAGGAAAAGAGACCACAAACTACAATCTTGATAACCAACTAACTATACCACCTCTCAAAAAAAATATAGCTCATACTAGACATTCTTTCATCTAAATCACTTACAAAATCTGCATCAACATATCCAATAACTTTCAAATCCATCTCACTATAATAAATACTATAGTTCCCTTCAAATAATGAAGGTTTCACTTCATTGCGGTCTAGTGATCATGTCCAAGATTTGCCATATGCTCACAACTCCCATTGCTTATTTTATGTCAGGTATAGTACTAATTATAAAAAATATGAGGCCCCCTATTGCTAATAAATATGACACTCGATACATCTATGTATTCTTTGCTTTAGTGCCAAGATATTGTTTCACAAACACCTTCATGTGTACAGGAAATGGGGGTACTAACTGGTTCGATATTTGCATATTGAGCCGTAGAACGCTCTCCACATAACTATTATAAATTAGCCAGATTTTTTTATTTTTTTATCTCTAAGTAAACTTATCTCAAGAATTCGATTAATAGTTCCCATCTCTTTCATAACAAATTCCCTAGCCAGCTGAGTTTTAAATGTTGCAATATTCTCTTGATTTCATCATGCAAAAATCATGCCATCGACATATAATAATATGATCATAAAGTTTCCATCACTATAACCATGAAAATAGGCACAATGGTTTGGTTGGGTGTCGATCTCCTTGGGTCGTAACACCTTGCGGGGACCCGGATGTGTGCGACTGGCCCGAGATCGCTCTCTCGGAAACTGCAGTGTGTGAAGTGCACGTGCGGGCATGTACCAACCAATGAGAGAGAATTATAGGGTGTGAGATAGGTCCTACTTTACGATGGGTTTGTGACAGGCTCGGGCGTTTGCGGGTGCCCTCTTAGATTACGATGGAAAGCCCCTTAGCCTGAGGCTGGTTTGGCTCTAGCTCTTTTGCTTGCACTTTGCGGCTCACGAACACACACGTATAAAATTGCCAAACAAGTGGGTCAGAAGACCCTGACTTGTCATTAGATTATATATGTAAGAAGTGGGGTGTGGGGATGACAATAGACTATATGTCAGACGGCCTTCCGGTGCCATCTCGATAAATCTTATGCAAATAAATAAATAAATAAAAAGATGATTTATGTAGATAAGTGAGGGATATCATGATGGTGGGGGGGGGGGTTGGTAGAATAAGAGTCGAGGGAGTAGAGGGTCAAGGAGCGAGGGGGGGTTGGTAGAATAAGAGTCTATGGAGTAGAGGGTCAAGGAGCGAGGGGGGGTTGGTAGAATAAGAGTCGAGGGAGTAGAGGGTCAAGGAGCGAGGAGCTTATGAGAAATAGAGGAGGAAAGAGTGTAAGAAGAGAGAGAGGGAGAAACGAGAATGAGGGAGAGAAGAGAGAAGAAGGAGAGAGAGAGAAAGCGAGGAAGAAAGAGAGAGAGAAAGAAGGAAGAATCGAGAAAGAGAAAATAAGGAAGAGAGGGAGAGCAAGGGAGGAGGAATGGGAAAGGGTGAGGAGAAGAGGGAGAAAGAAAGAGACCAAGAGAGAAAGGGGATGAGAAAGAGAGAGAGGGAGAGCCAGAGAAAAAAGAGAGAGAGAGAGAGAGGTCGAGAGAAAGAGAGAGCATGAGAAATCGAGAGAGAGCGGGGGTAAAAGAGAGAGAGGGAGAGACTGAGAGAAAGAGCAAGAGAGAGAGAGAAAGAGAGAGAGAGCGAGAGAAATAGGGTAAGAGAGAGAGATAGCGAGGAAGAGAGGAAGGAGAGAGGGGCCACCGACCTGATCGGGTGGAGAAGGAGAGAGATAAAAGGAGAGAGAAGAAAGAGAGGGGGTGGAGGCTTAGCTGTCGACCCGACCAGATGGAGAGAGAGAGCGATGGGAGAGAGGGTGAGAGACGAGAAAGAGAGGGCCGCCGGCTCGACCGGGTGGAGAGAGAGGGAGAGGGAGAGGGGAAGAGGAGGGGTGGGCGCACCGACCCTACTGGGTAATGAGAGGGGGAAAGAGAGAGAAAGAGAGGGAGAGGGAGGCAAGAGAAGGCTGTTGGCCTGCCTGGATCAGGAGAGAGAGGGGAAAGAGACGAAGAGGGAGGCGGGCTATTCTCACATCTCCAACTCTCACTATTTTACAAGTCATTATTTCCCATGTAAACAATGCCTACATCACATGGTTTGTATTTATAGAACCAATTTTTATGTGGAGTTATGTGAAAAGATGCACCTGAAATAAGTAGCCAATAATGTAAAATTTCCTCTTTATCCACAAACAAAACTTCTCTATTTTCAAGAAACTCATTTTCTTATGGTAGATTTCCTTAAGGCACACTTGAACTAGGCTTCGTATTAAAAACCATATTTAAGGCCTTCCTAGATTCCTTTCTGTGCCTTATAGTGTTTCTTTGTATGACCTAAATTTTCGGAGCCCCAACATTTCACTTTTTTAGATCCTCTCTATTTGGATCTTGATTGACCTCTTCCTATAGTTCTCTCCATTGATCTAACTCGTCGAGGAATCCTGACCAGACTTTTACTTAGATTGTTATTTAAGAAGTGCTGAATTAATGTAATCAAATTTGAAAGACTTCGCACTATTGAGATTCATGATCAATTCATCCTGTGATTATGGCATAGAACAAGGTAATATGAGTGCCTTATCTTCTTCATTAATTTTTATATCTAGTGCCATCAATTTATTAATCAGGATATTAAACTCATTTAAATTCCCTTACAGAGAAGAAACATCACTTATCTTGAGATTATAAAGTTGTCAATTGAAGAAAAGCTTTATTAGGAAGAGACATACCATCATAAGTAATTTTCAGCCTATGCCATAAATGTTTTGCCGTATTTTCTAAGGAGACATTCAATTAAACAAATTTATTTAAAGCCAAAAAAATATCTACCTTTGCCAACACATTCTTTTTATCAAACTCATCATCATCCATCTTTGCAGGTTTCTTTTATTTGCCACTTACAGCCACTAAACATTCATCTTGCACCACATCATTTTTAGCTTGGTTAAAGTTGCCCCAGCCCTCTTCAAATATTTATCTGCCAAAGACCTCTTGCCTAGCAAAGATCTTAAACCTTAATAATCCCAATTGTAGAGGCTAACAACCAACATTTGGAAAAAATAAAAGGGAAAAAAAAAATAGTAAAAAATTAAAAAAACAAAAATATAAAGATTTATGTGGTTAAGCAAATTGTTTACATCTATACGGCAGCAAAACTCTCTTCCACTACTAAAAAGTACCACGCAAACATGAAAAATACAAAGATTTACAATCTCTCATTCACAAACCCTAAAATATGGTTTTTAATTATCTAGAATACTAGCCAAAAAGGATACACTCTCTTATTTTGCACTCACTTTCTCTCTCTGTAAAATATCTTTTATAAAGAGAAACCCAAGCAGAAACCCCATGTAAGGCCCATCCTATTATTTCATTTCTTTTAGGACTGAAAAGCTTATCTCTCTATAGATCACATAGCCCATAAAACTAGGGAAGTTCCTAAAAAATAGGATTTAGCTTCCCATATAATAGGAAGCATTGTAATCTCTAAATCTTTCCCCAATAAAACATGGCTTCACCCCCCAACAACTATTAGATGATTGTTTTCAAGAATAAAAATTTGATTTGACTTTTTAAACACTTAGATGTAATATTTTAAAGTTGGACAGTCTCCATTCAATCTTATAGAATTTGTTTTAGGCACATATAAAAGGGTGCAGTTGACATACGGATGCATCTGTAGCTAAAGAGGTAAGGTGCACCTTCAAATTTTATCATGGTATACAATTTTGATGTAAAATATTCTTAGGATTAGCTCAAAATATATTTTTATATCTAATTATAAAATTTTAAATTTTAAAAATGGTTAAAATCAAGATCTATTAACATATGAAAATCTTGAAAAGACGGTGTAGATAATATGTTGTAAAATGCACTAGTTCTAAGACTTAAAATCTTTTTATTTTTCATGGTCATATATCGCGATGTCGAGATGATCAATCAAGGGGTTTTTCAATATTAAAACTACCTTTTCCATAGATTTTTGAGGTGCATCGGAAGTTCCTTATATAAACTTTTTCCCATATAAAATGGGCATAAACATTTTTCAAGAGTTGGTCGGTGGGTTGAAGAGGTTACATCTTCAAAACCTTGGGTCCTTGGAATTACTCCTCAATAAGTCTTCATAAGAGCATACAATATTTTGACAATTTTGACATGATACTTTCTTTTTCATTTACCCTTTCCCTTTTTCTCCCATTGCATGTAAAATTTGTTTTTTTTCAACTGATTGTTCAGTCTTGAAGAGAAAACATTGTTATTGCCTTCATTTTCTATTGTTTCATGCTATTGCAGTAGTTTGCTGGATGGTTGCATCATCTATCAAATAGTGACCAGGGTGACTTAAATCTCTTTTACTCATATTTATTTGAGGCTAGTTTGGAAATTGTTCTTATTTATTGATATGAGTTATTTTTATTTTTGGACAGTTAGCTTTGCTCTGACATTTTTACTGCGTTTCTCCATGCATATTGTCTTCTTATCAAGATGGGGTTATAATGTCCTATTGTTTACAAATGGTGTTGTCTTAAGAGAGGGAATGTATAAGTAGAGAGAATATAAGAGGACAAAGAAGACAAGTTTTCTTAGAGTATTTTAGTGACTTTTTTAAAGAGAAAATAATATTATTAGAGGTTTTGTGGTTTATAACCCTAGTAATTTTCATGCTTGTATGGTTTTTTCTGTTTTTTTTTTCTTTTTATTAGTAGAAGAGAAAGTAGGGAGCCGTCACTCGGTGTGATGGTAAAAAGCTCGGATAGCCAGCACAAGAGCGCGGGTTGAAGCCTTGAGAGTGACCACTTCGTGCATAAAGCAAAGATTAGGACCACTTCAAACCCACCTCTCCCGGGATCTTGTATAGGCAGGACCAGCACCGGTTATGGGTTACAACTTTTTTTTTTTTTCAGCTGAAGTGAGAGTTTGCTGCCCCGTAAATATATTTGACTATCGACCCATATAAATATTTTGTGTTTTATCGTTATGCAAAACTTTCCTTTCTACTTATTTCACCCAAACTTGGTTTTTTATCATGCAAAAATAACAAGCAAGCAAGTTTATGATTGTTCCTTGCTGTTCTTTTGTAGAATGCTGTTCTTTTAAGTATTTCGTTTATATTGTAAAAATATACTTGTGTGGCTAAATCTTGGGACGTGTGTCTTATCAAACATTCCAAGTGCGACAAGCAATCAATTTCATGCCGAAATTTTCATTGGGAGAAAATTGTACTTATTTTTATTTGGGAAAGATTTCTATACTTCCCCTACTGTAGGGTGAAAAAAAAGAGTAATGGGATCTTGTCGGGGAATATATTTTTTTATTTTTTTCTTTTCACTCTTTTTTTTTTTTTAGCAAAGATCACTTACAAGATCTTAAAAACCTTGATGCCACTAAACTAATTTTTTTTTAATCAAAGAAAATATCCACAAATTTTATGCTTGTGAATATAAAAACAATATAATTAAATATGACAATAAACAACAAGAGAGTACAGAAAATTACATCAACCGGACTTATTACACTCCACACCGAGTCACCACCATCCGATGACGCGTGATCAATGATCAACCTTCAATCTCAACTGGAAAAGCAAGTTTAGATCAAGCCACACCAATGAAACATGAACCCCTTTGATCACAAACTCAAACCCTAGGTGAATTCCCTTAGGAACGTAATTTGAGAGACATAGATTCTCTTTTTTTTTACTACACCCTAAAACCTTTAGCCATAAATCTATAGTTGAAAGATGAGAGAAAGAAGAACTCTATAGCCTAAACCTACCCCTTTTCACAATGTGGGAGAGATAGAGATCTCAAAGATGAGAGAGTAGGGCATGCCCCCTTTGGGCTTTCATAAGAGAGAGAGAAACATTATTAAGAGTTAGATATAAAGATAAGGTGTAGAGATTTTGGGTAGAGACAATTCCTTTCTATAGACTTTAAACAAGATTAGAGTTTCTTAGGATTTTCTTTGGCTTGCCTCTCATGTGAGATTGAATATGAACTATTGATCATGGGTGACTTGTGGGGTGAGAAATTTGAGATCTTCATTTCATAGATGGGCCATCAGCATCATGAAAGGTGCTAGACCATTTATCCCCCTCTTTCTTTTGATCATTATCCCATCAATATAAATCAAATAAAATAATATACATCATAATGTTGTGCTTTATCCAAAAATATGCACAAGCCTTATCATGTTTTCTAAAAGACTCGGCCAAATCTTTTTCAATCTTATAGTAACTTGGCCTCTAAGCCAAAGTTATTACTCTTATTAACTCAATCCTTCAAAATAGGCAAACCCCCTAAAATTTGAGCATTCCACCCATGTGGTAGCTTTTGTTAGCCCCCACCAATTTAGGCCATGGATGGCCCATGTCCACAATGGGCCATGTGGTGCCTTTTTTGAGCCCCCACCAATTTAGGCTATGGATGGCCCATGTCCACAATGGGCCATGTGGTGGCTTTTGTTAGCCCCCACCAATTTAGGCCATGGATGGCCCATGTCCACAATGGGACATAAAGAGGAAGAAAGGCAGGGTAGAATTTTACCCTTAACCAACCTTCATTCTAACGTCCCAACCATTATCCCTCAAGAAACTTCTTGTTTACTTGAAAAGGAGTCTTCGCCCTCTGCCCCCAGTTCTGAGCCACCTTGGCCAGAAGATGAACTAGAGGTCATTCCTGATATTGAACAAGTCATGGGGATAGAATTCCCGGCTCTAAGGATCACCTATACGCCGGACCATTAGAAAGTCCTGCATATCCCCATTGTGCTCTTGAAAGCAGAAGTGGCACATCAACCGTTGTGAAATATTTTTCAAAATCCGGTTGCTATAAGTATAGAGGATGCTCCTTGATTTTTTTGTAGATTAACCTATTTTTAATGAACACATGCTCCAAATTTCAGGTCATTCTGATTAGTAAAAAAAAAAGAAAAAAAAATGAAACACTACTAGACAATCGTGACTGTGTGACGAACTTTGGACGGTGATGAGGGTAGGCGAAATCACTATTCATTTTCCCCTATAGGCATTTTATAGTATCTTCATCTAATATATACAAGCAATAGTTTGATAATAGTATGACGGTTTAAAATGATTTTTCATAAAGACTTGGTGGACATTGCAAGCCTATGTGGTTTTCTATAAACCATATTCATAGACTTAGGTTTTTCTCAAGTCATCCAATTTAATTTTAAAATACATGTTTAACTTTCATAAATCATTTTACCGCATTCACCTTTAATTTCCTACCATGTCAAGTTCATGGCCACAAAACAAATCATAAATACCATCTTATAATTTTATCCAAAATAAAGTATGACTAAAAATGGTTATTAAAGCCTTGACACAATACTTCCTTTTTGATAAATATAGAGATTTTATCAAGAGATCATCATCATATGTAACACATCATATTATAGATATTTATTGGGAGGATGGTCACTAAGATCGAGTTTCATCAGAACACTCCCTTCGTGCTTACATATTTGAATGAGCCACACTCATATCTCGTGTTTCATACTTAGGTTCAAAGCCCTTGATCAAACCATATCTCCATTTGTATCACTACCTTAAGTAGTTCATACTCAAGCATAAGGAGGCACAAAAACATAAGGTATTCAAAACTCTCTTTCAAATTTGTTAGCACCTATCACCTAATGTCCATACACTCCACACCTATTCATAAAACAAATAGTCAAAAAACAAAGAAGTTTATGAAATTTAAAATAAAAAGGTTATTGAATCATCTTTCCCTATATGATATTACCACGTAATGTGAGATATATTTCATACCTCAAAACCATGTATTGTGGTACTTGGGTTTTCTTGATTTTTTGCTTTTACTTGTTGACAAGATTTTGTGATATTGGAACAACACGTATTGATGGAGAATTTCACATGTCACGAAGTGTCCATCACTTCGGCACTTGGATTCTCCCTTTTTTACACCTCGAAAAAACAATCTTCTTCATCATATCATTTTAAATATCACAAATTTGATTTTTCTACTGATCTTTAGTGTTTTTTTGCTACCACTACGTCTCTTTATGTATCTATTCATTTCGAACAAACCAAAATGCTTTTATAGGTATTATGTTTCCTCTTCTTTCTGCTATTCTCAGATCGAACACTCTTCATATAGAGCGTCATATCTCACAAACTCTGTATTACCTCTATCTGAAATTTTACTACAATAAACCATACTTGTGACACACTATAAAACTCTTTTTAAATGAGCCTTAAAAAGTTCTCCATTATTAGGAATTCAACGATGTGGCTTATAATGCCGTATTTTTTAATTTACTGCAAAATAGAATATGAGTATCCCATGATAAAATATAATATCTCTCAACTCATAAAGAGATTATCTTCGAATCCTTTTGAATATTGAAATAGACTCAAAAATATAAAATGGCGCTCAGTTTCATCCCTAAATCATATCATTTAGTGAGTCTTCGGTTTAGTGACATTTACGTCACAATGCAATTTTTTCAACAGAAAATCAGGTTAAACACCTCTCAATAAAAAAATTGTTTTTCTCAATCCTTAAATAATGTTTTCCTTTTGTATTGCAAATGAGACTCAAAACCAAATCATAACATCTTGGTATGAATCCTAAATAATTTCGTTTCTTCAGATAAATAAATAAGTGACATTCACGTCACAAAATAAATCATACTGCAGAATTCTAGAATGAACACTATCTAGTAAAATTATTATTTTTCTCTACTCTCATGGAGTTTTCCTCTCAAACGAATTTTATTTGAACTTAGACATATAATGGTAGCACATATGTTTTCATAACCATCATATCACTCTGTTAAGTAGGCTTAATAAATATAGTTATTCATGTCTCAATGAAAAACATACCAAATTGCAGAAAATTCAGGATAACCTCTATTCAATCCAAAATTTTTATTCCTCTCTTTCCATAGGTATTTCTGTCTCAAATAAATTTTATTAGAAATTAGACTCAGAATGTAAGTATAAAAACTTAGTGTAGGCCCTAAAACATTATATTAAGAATAGAAATAAAATCATGACTTCCAAGTTATTGAAATAGTTTTTGTTGCAGAAAACAACACATGTATACCCTTCAATAAATTGACCATATCTTTCAAACCATAAAAAATTTCTTGATAAAACTATTTTTTTTTTAAATTAGACTCAATTTGATGGGGGTCACAGTTAAATTTTAGATAAAAATAAAATTATAAGGTTGGTGGGAAAAAATCACAGAACTCAATAGACAGTTCTTGGATTTTGCAGGGTTAGAACTAACACCCTTCATTGATGAGTCCATAACTTACAATTCCCTTAGAATCT
>NW_006499883.1:1556722-1569439 GCF_000471905.2 Amborella trichopoda | reverse complement strand
ACCTACCTACTTACTACTATATATATATATATATATATATATATATATATATATATAGAGGGAAATGATCTAATGCAACGGTTGTTTAGTAGTATAATGCAACCCAACCTATAGAAAACCATATTTTTAGCATTTGTATGACCTCAAATTTTGTACACACATTCTCTTCATCCTCATAATCAAAATTAGTACGCATCCAACATTGAATGTCGATCATCCATTTGGTGAATTTCAAGATCTAGGCCTTAACAAATTCAAAATCACTTTATTCTTTTTTAGCATTATTAATCTAATAATGATAACACTGTATAAAAATTTTGAAAATAAAAAAATCCTTTTGAGGCCTATATCTAACCATCTTAATAAAATGGATAGCTTATATTATTTAGGCTAGAATGAAAACTTTCTAGAACATTTTTTCAAAATTTTATTTTTTGTGTTTCTTCTTCAGAATGAAAACAGTGTACACTTAAAAATTCGTGTCAATAAATGTCTCTAACATGGAATTTGAAGATGGTTGCATTATACTACTATACAACCATTGCATGAAATCCTTCCCCACATATATATGTATATGGAAAATGAACTTGCATGTTAGTGGGCTTACAAGTAAAAATATGCCCAACGGCCTAGATTGAATATGGGTCGATTTGACGGTCACGATCTCATTTCGTGTTTGAATTTTTATTTTTTTCTACAAATCTAAATAACTTGAAATTTTAGGCGTATGTTCTTCAAAAATAAGGGAATCTAATAAAAATATCAAAAAATAATTTACATGAAATAAATTAACCAAAATACCCTTAAAATGTTTCGGGAGATTTTGGCCATTTTTTTTGCGAATTTGTTTTTTTTCATAGTTTTATTAGATGTACCTTGATGAGAAGAACACACGTCTAAAATTTCAAGTTATTTGAATTTGTAAAAAAAAAATTAGAATTCAAACACGAAATGAGGTCATGACTGTCAGATCGGCCCATATTCAATCTGAACCGTTGGGCTTATTTTTACCTATAAGCCCGCTGCCTTACAGTAGCAAAAAATCCACAAATAATTGTAAAAAATGTCTAAATTACGTGTATGATTTTTATATATTTTTTATCCCACATTTGTTATAATTTGAGGGTTGTTTTAATTTCTTTTAAATGGCCCGAGTTGCACCTCATCATTTGGCTCAGCAAGGATCCTGGTCATGGTAAATCGCCCGAGTCCAAGTAGAATCCGAGCTTTAAATCCCTGCATGATATTGATCAAGAAAATGGATGACTCGACCGAGTTTAAAATCCTAATATTGATCAAGAGTTTTTTTTTAACTTTTATTTTTATTTTCACAAATTTTCACCCACAATTCAATTTAATACTTCTGTTTCCCTAAAAAATTTTATTGATAGGGGGCTGCTATGTTTTGATTAGAGGGTCATCAACACTATCAATGAAGGGGCGTGTTATATCAAAATTTATGATAGGGTAGGCAAACAAACATATGATGTAAATAAATAAGACTTAGTAACAGGAGAAACAAAGTACTCCATAATTTTCTCAATGTAAAATTGAAAAAACTAGAAGTGTTGTAAATGATGAGCTTCTCTAATTTGACGTCCAAACTAGCTCTTAATCAATATCATGATCCAATGTTTAAATTAAGTGTCAATTCTCCAAATAGGACACCTAAGATTTTAGTTTATTTTCAAAATTCCACTTCAAAGAGGATAACTCCCAATATCTAAATTTCATGAAATAATCTTATGAGCATGGAAGGTTTTCAAGTGACAAATACAAATTAGAGTTCAATTAGAAGGTAAACCTCACTGTAATACCCTCATTAGATAAAAACATTAATAGTGGAGCCCATCTGTCAGAGACCGGTCCTCCAACACACCTGACAATGGGTTCGATGCCCAGCTAGCTACGCCCACGCCTAGGTCTGGTCTGGGCCTGAAGTGTCTGTCTCATGTTCTTATTAGACGAGGCAGTTCTTGCCCTACACGGTCCGGCTCGGTCTTGCATATGGGGTATGCCAAAGCCTAGTCCCTTTGGTTTGGCTGCTGCCCTATCGGACCGGGCCAAGGTCATCTGGGCCAATTGGTAGGCCTCTTGATATCTAGGTTCATAAGAGAGATGGGGTTTTAAAAAAATATGTTTTGAGTCCTAAGAAAAAAAAATAAATAAATAAATAAAAATAATAATAATAATGCAAAAGCACAGAAGAGTTCATTTTCTAAAAACAAAATTTCTAAGCTCTTTTCTAAAGTTTTTAACCTTTTTAACCTAGTGTTGAAATCACTCTTGGAGACCATGGAGCCCTTCATTAGGGCTGGAAACGGGCCTGCCCTATCCCTAGCTCAGCCCGATTTCCCTGAGAGCTGGCCGTGGCCCTATCAAGGGCGAGCCACAACCAAAATTAAAGAAAAACAATGCAAAAAGGATAAAAATAAGGGTAGGGCCTGGCCAATCTTAGCCAGACCCAGGCCCTAATTTTTTAGGGCCCAGGGCGACCAAGCCGGCCCCGGCCCGACCAAGCCCGTTGGGGCCACCCGGCCCATTGTGACCCTTACCCATCATAAATGAATTATGCACGCAACTTATGCTTTTTATTGTGATGTTGGAGGACACCAATTCTAGGGTGCCCTAGGTTAATGTCCCACATTTTTGAAGAAGGCAATCAATCATATCTGTATTACACAGTGTACTTAAAAGTAGTCATGAAAGTGTTGTTTTTGGGAAGAGTCATTGCATATTTGGAAGGAGGTGAAAGAACAAGGTAAAGCTTTCCAGGGCATGATGGGGTCTCAAACAGTTTATAAACAACATGAGATCCTGGTGACCAATGGCAGGAGTCTTCAATATGATAGTAGATCACCATTGTCGTGATTAGGTCTGCTTTATTCTTTGTATGATTGTTCAAAACTATTCTGACTTTATCTTTCTCTCTCTCATTCTCTCGAATGTGTTATTATCCTAAAATGTTAGGTTTATTAGTTTATAAAAGGGAGATTTACAAAAATAAAATAAAATTCCTTTTTAATTTTTAAAGTTAAAAAATTCTCTTAAATAATTTACATTTTATACTTAAATTCCACTTTTTGACTATATATTTAATAAAGCTCAAATTTGATATGCCTATACTACTCATAAATCACACACTTATAAAAATTGTCTAAAAATAAATAACAATTAATAAATGATAAAATACTGCCTATATTATTTGGGGGTATTTTGATAAATTTATTTATTCTAATTTTTTTTTATAGGTATGTGATAGTGGGAGTATGGATCTACTAAATTTGATTAATCAGATACATAGTAAAAAGGTAAAATTAAAATATACTATATACTTTCAAAAAATGGGACTTAATTGTGAAATATAAAATATACAGGGGCTTTTGTAAATGTCCCTTTATATAACTTAGTCTTTTATTGACTAGCACATATGGGGGGGGCATAATGTCCACTTACTCTCTTAGGTGAAAGAGCTAGTAGGAAGATTTTTTGGATCTGAAATTCTGGGATCCACATAAGAATCACAAGTTCATTAAAAAAAAAGAAAGATTTGATTTCTTTGGCACCTATATCTAGTTGTCTAAATATTGTGACAATCTACATTCCATTTTAGATATTATTTTTTTCAAGCTCACAAAGATTGCATTTGAAAATTTTCTTTCGAAGTTGGTTGCCAGGTTGAAGATGATATATACCCAAATATTGATTGTTATTTTCTCAAGCTTCAAATTTATTACTATTATTTTTTATTGAAGACTTATGTCTCAAAAATCCTTACTTTGACATTTTCTCATGAAATATCTGTGTATTTTTTGTGCAATAGATTGGTATCCATGTTTTAAAGCAAGTAAGACTAATGAAGGATGCTTTTGTCTATGCATTTCTTGCGAAAATTAAGAGTCTTCCAACTTGGTTTAAAGTGACAAAACCACAAATAACTACAATTATATCTCCAGAATTTAAGTGAGGCTCATATAAAGGAGCACAAGAAAAAATTTATATCCAAATCTTCTACAAATAACTTTAGAAAGAAGAGGCTCATAAAAAGGAGGAAAAAAGTGTACTTGTTTTTAAGAAGAAAGTGTCTAAACTACATATTTATATTCTAAAGCAAATAGGGGTAGCAATGGACTCAGGCCCAGGTCCAAAAATTAGACCTAGTCGGTCGGGTCCGGGTCCAATCTTGGACTTGAACACTATTTGGGTTCAAGTCTGGGTCCTAAATGGTCCGGTCTGATCTAGGCTAGGAAATATATTTAAACATACATATATTTTAATTTTTGGTTGGGTCGGATCGGGTTCAAGCCAAATCCGAATTTGGATCCGACTCCCATAATATTTTTTCAGGCCCGACCCGAGCCGTTGCCAACCCTAAAAGCAAAGGACTTAAACAATACTTTCTAAAAGCAAAAAGACAGTCTTTCACGATCTATAAAAGTTGTTCAAGATGCTTCCCATAGCATGACTTAAAACACAAGGACCTTTTGAATTTCTTTTGAGCATGATTAGAAAGAGTAGGCATCTTTTCCAAAGGCCAAGAACCGAAAGTCATACTAATTCTCAATCAAGGAGCCCACATGCACCAACTGAAAATCATAAAAGATGTTAACCCTTACTTTAGTGACTATTTTTGTATTATGCACAAGGAAGGAATTCAATGCACTAAAACTTAAGTTCAAGGGATACTACTCTCTCTCTCTCTCGTGTACTTGTGTGGGGAATGATTTTAGAAAGGAAAAGTAGTTTTTGTATCAAGGGATGGACTTCTACAATAATGTCCCTGTCACATATAATATCCATCTTGACAATGGATATTACAAAAGGATGAGGTTTCTATAAGGTGTCAATTTTAAATAATCACAATAAAGTTCACCCCAAAATCTCGTTATAGGATGTATTTTAGGTGTCGAAACTCTTATGATCACCTTATAATGTATTTTTCACTCCTATTATGAAATTGAAAGCTCCAATGTTGGGTTTATGTGGCCTTTAAAGGCTTTATGAGTGTGTATTGAAATACTTTTATTATTGTGAAATATAAATACAATGGGAGTGTGGTCCCTCGAGGACTATAGTAAGCAAATGATGTTTGCTTATACCAGACTGTGCTTATCGATCTAGGCCAGTCGGTTGGAAAACCCAAGTTACCTGGGCAAAAAGAATTAATCAATGAGGGTTTTGGGTTAGCCTGTGATGATGTCGAAACTTATGCCTAGATGAGTGAGTCGAGGGACTGTGTGACACTTGTGTGTGATGGTAGGCCTACTGAGATAGGGGCCAAAACCTCATCTATGTTCCATCACACGGCATGCATATTGATAGATCATTCGGGAAAACCAGATATCCACCTTTGGTGAAGCATATGCATGTACGAGAAATACCCCTATGCGCCATGGAGCTGTGGTCGCATCAGGTCGTAGTGACTTTGACTCGTCTCCATGGGAGGACTTGTAATCTACAGATTGGGATTGGGATTGTGACCCCATGATTTATCGACCTGACTTTGGTGACCCGCTAATGAGCCCTTACTTGGACTGTGGGTCATGGAAAACAATGGGTCGGTTCGATAAAACTAGTAATGTATGTAGTCCACAATTGAATGTAGAGTACCCCATAATTACATATTGGATTCCTAAACCCATATAGATCATTTTTCCATCATATTAATTAAATTTTGTTCATTTTATTATTGAAATGATTTTAGTTTTATTATTTGAATTTTTATGAATTTCTCAATATTTTATTTATGATTTTTGGATTTATCAAAATACAGTTATTGATTTTACAAAGTTATAAAAATTTAAATATATATATTAACTTGTTTTATTTAAATTTAAAAATATTTATAAAATTCCATGGGGGGCTCAAAATGCACATGGGCTCACCATATGGCATGTGGGTGGGGGCCCACATGTGCCACATAGGGGTGGCACATCCGACCCCTTTGGATTCTTTTTATTTGCTTTGTGTTCAAGTCTTTAAGTTATGGTAACTTTGTTTTGTGGCATATGGTCAAATCTTGAAAGGGAAATATTGACCATGGCTTATTTTGTTTTATAGCAAGTTTGCTTTAGAGGGATATGGTCAATTTGATTAGATAGTAAATATTGTCCTCATCTTATTTATATTTGGTAGTATTTATTTGCTTGATAATATTTGATATATCCCTATGGAATATGTGAGATAGATCATGCAATTTTATGGAATGCATGACATTTATTTTATTCAAATATATTGATGAGAAAATTGTTTAAGGAAAGGGGGATAATGGTCTAAGAACCTTCCATAATGTTCATGGCCCACTGATGGAATGGATGACTCGGATCTCTCACCCCACAAGTCACTTTGATCAACGGTCTAGATTCAATCTCATAAAAGAGGTAAACTATGAAAAAACCCTAAAAAACCCTAAACCTAACTTTACACCATAAAAGGGGATTTTATTTCTTATCTCTACACAACCTCTCTCTCTCTCTCCTGGAGGGGCACGCTCCACTCTCTTTCCTTTATATTTCTCTCTCTAACCTTCTCTATCCAAAAACTCTCAAAGAGGCACGCCCAACCCTAGGTAGTTCTCTCTCTCCTCTCTAGACCTAAGAAGAAACTTGGGTAAGAAATCCGAAGGAAACCTAGAGTTATTTTTCGGGGTTAGGGTTTGGTAGAGATTTTAAGGGTGGTTATCTAGTTTGGTCGAAATCGGTTTTTTCGGTTCGAGATTGAAGCTAGACCGTAGATCCCGTGCCATTGGATGTTGTGACTCGGTGTGGGGTGTAAAAAGCCCGGTTGAGGTAATCTCTGACATCTTTTCTTTTATTTACCTTTTTTCTTTTATTTTATATTATCAAGCATAATATTAGGTTGTATGAATGGCATCAAGTAGTTGAGTTTTATTGCTATGCAATTTTATTTTGGAATATCTATTGTTTGTAATAAGACCACATGTGAGTGATCTTGTTGCTAAAACATTAGGGGTGATTATTATTAATAACAATAAAAAAAATTATATTTCCCCAGCGAAAGATCACATAGGTCTTTCTTTTATTGGTATCAGAGCTAGTTTTACTTTATTACCATTATGAGTCTTTTCTTAATTTTGCTTGAGAATATAAATATATGGCTACTCGTACCTTCATTTCAGAGATCTTGAAAATCGAAATGTTTGATGGGACTAACTTTGCTTCATGGAAAAAAAAATTCAAATTTGTGCTCTATGAGGAAAACTTGCATGAGGTACTCTTTGACGACCGACCTCGTCGTCCAATTGACGACTCATCTCAAGTCATTAAAGATTAGTACGTCAATTAGAAGAGTATGAGTCAATCCATGACTACTCATATGCTTCTGAGTATGAGTCAATCTATACTGCAAGTGAGATTTATGATAAACCATGGCTATGAGGAGGTATAATGAGTTAAAGATGGCAGAAGGTACCAAGTTTGCAGATCATGTACACGTGTTTCGTGCGCTAGTCAGAGAGCTAGAAGACACAGGCATGAAATATAATGAATCTATGCAAGTGATTCATTTTATAAATTCACTTCCTAATTCATGGGAGACATTCATATCTTCCATCTTAGCTAGAAGGAAAGCACCAAAACTGGAGGAGCTCATCACTACAATCAAAGCAGAAGAGGAGAGGAAAAATTCAAGACAACTACCGACAACAACTCTAAGGGAAGCCGTGCATATGGTAAAATCTCCACCTGCTTTTAAATTTAAGAAGGGAAAAGGAATAAATAATTTTGGAAAGAAAAGAGATTTCAAAAAGAGAGATTTTGGAAATAAGGGAGCAAGGAGATAGACACGAACTTGCTTTATTTGCAAGAAGGTGGGCCACATAGCCAATAGTTGTCGGTTCAATAAATCTGGACGGACCAACAAAGAATTGGCATGTGTGGTTTTTGAGCCTATGCTGGCTGACCCCAAGGAAGCCTCTTGGTGTCTTCACTCGGGAGCTACGGCCCATGTCATAAACACCAAGGATAGTTTTCGTTCTTTCACTCCCATGGGGCCAGGACATCATCATATTTACATGGGAGGAAATCACAAGACTAATGTACTTGGAGTTGGCTCCTGTTATGAGGAAGTGATTAGTTTCGGTTCTTAAGATGTCTATGGCTGGATTCATAATCACTTTCATTAGGGAGAAAGTGGTGGTCAAAAATGGGAAAGATGTGATCATGACTGGACGACTTGTAGATGAGCTATTTACTATTGAAATAAAAGAGAATGTTGCTTATGTCTTATCCCCTAATTACTTGGATGCTAAGGTTAGGACATATTAATATCAAACGAATGGAAATATTAAAAAGGGATGGGATTCTTCAAAATTATACCGGAGATTTATCGAAAGTGTACGAGTTTTGTGTACAAGGAAAATTAATAAGAAAAAATACCACTAATGCAAAAAGAGCTACTAGCGTATTGAAAATCATTCATAGTGACATATGTGAACCTATGAATGTGACCACTAAAAGTGAAAAAAGATATTTTATCTCTTTTATAGATGATCACTTGCGATATGACCATGTGTACCTTATTCATACAAAATCAGAAGCCCTAGAAATATTCAAAGAATATAAAGCCCAGGTAGAGAATCAAACCAACCTGAAAATTAAAGTTCTTAGAATCGATAGAGGGGAAAAATATTTATCTGACCTTTTCAAAGAATTGTGTATTGAAAATGAGATCATCCATCAGTACACCACGCCTTATACTACTGAACAAAATGGTGTAGCTGCGAAAAGGAATATGACCTTAGTGGAAATGGTAAGGAGTATGATGGGGCATGCGAGTTTTGAGGAGAAGTCATATTAACGGCATGTTACATCTTTAACTGGATTCCCACAAACCACTTACTCCTCACGAAATTTTTACAGGGCGTACTCCCTCCCTTGAACACCTGAGAGTTTGGGGTTGCTTAGCCCATATCCTTATCCCACATCAAATAGAACCAAATTGCAACCCAAAACTATCAAATCTATTTTCATTGGTTTCCCATATCATGGTAAGGGGTATCAATTCTACAACCTTGAAACATGTGTGGTTATTGAAAGCCGCGATGCTCACTTCTTCGAGGAAGAGTTCCTTGAAGCACGGTGAGTAGAAAACAAGCAGACTTTTATGAGGAGGCCAAAAACAAGGATGTAGTTCGAGACCCTGAACCTGAAACTTCTAAACCAACCCAACTTGATCCTAAACTCCCTAAAGAAAGTGAACATTTACCTAAACCAAGACGAAGTAACCGAGTTGTAGACCACCTCTTTACCTATAACAATTTGTCTACCATAGAGAACATTTTGATACGGTTGGGGAAGATCCAGATTTAGAACCTAGAATTCACCGTGAAGCCTTGACCTGTCCTGAAAGAGAATACTGGGTAGACCATGAAAGATGAGTATGTTTCCATTAACCAAAACCATATATGGGAATTAGTACATCTACCTCAGAAGCATAAGGCCATTGATTATAAGTTCAAGAAAATGTTGAACTCTGAAGGAAAAATAAAAAAAATACAAAGCTAGGTTGGCTGCAAGGGTTTTACCTAGAAAGAAATGATAGATTATGATGAAACCTTTTCCCCTGTTGCCGAATTTCCATCCATCCAAATCCTTATAGCTATAGCAGCCCATTTTAACTTTGAGGTTCATCAAATGGATGTTAAAAGAGCCTTTTTAAATGAGGATTTAGAAGAAGAAATTTACATGACCCGACCTAAGGGATTTGAGAAAAAATGGAAAGAAAACTTAGTATGCAAATTAAATAAATCCCTTTATGGCCTGAAACAAGCATCGCGACAATGGTATATAAAATTCTAAGAGACCGTTGCTCTTGCAGGGTTCTCCACAAATAATGATGATTATTGCATATATCAAAAGGTTAGTGGGAGTGATGTGGTTTTTATATCATTACATGTGGATGCTATGCTAATTGTTAGTAACTCAATTGCTCTAGTAGTAGAGACGAAAAATTTCCTTGCAAAGCCCTTCAATATGAAGGATCTTGGAGAAGTTTCATATGTGTTGGGCATCAAGATAATAAAAAATAGAAGAGAGAAGACTATCAAAGTTTCCCAGGCAACCTACTGTAAGAGGCTGTTGGAAAAGTTTGATATGGGTATGTGTAAGTCCATGTCTACCCCAATTAACAAAAAGACGAAGCTTAGTAATAAAATCTATCCTACCGAAGACATGGATATAAGAGTTATGGAGGGAGTGTCGTATAAGAGCGCAATTGGTTCCCTTATATATGCTATGACGGGAACAAGGCCTGATCTGTCATTGGTCATGAGTCTGGTGAGCCATTTTCAAAGTAATCTAGGAGAGGAACATTGAAAAGCTGTAAAAAAAATTCTCAGATATTTAAAAGAGACCATGAACTATGTGCTCACATATAAGGGGGGAACTGAAATAGCAATAGAGGGATATTCAGATGCAAGCTATCTCGTGGATCCAGATGATGTGAAGTCTACATCTGGGTATGTGTTTATGCTTGGAGGGGGTGCGATTTCTTAGAAGTCAAATAAATAAGATATTGTGGCCTTGTCCACCATGAAATCTGAGTATGTGGCATGCTGTCTAGCAGCCAAGGAGGTCGTGTGGATTAAGAAGTTTCTTAATCCACTTAATTTTCATCTTATACCTTGTGAGGCAGTGCGAATTTTATGTGACAACACTGGGGCTATTTGTGTCTTTAAGGAACCTCAGTTTCACAAGAATTCCAAGCATATTAAGCCTTATTTTTATCACCTAAGAAATGAGGTAAGATTGAAAGAGATCAATAGCAGCTACATATCTACAAATTTGATGATTGCAGACCTTCTGACTAAGGGAGTTGTCCCTAATGTTTTTATAAGACATGTGAGAGAGATGTGGATAAGAGAAAGTGAAGAAGAGAGAATGTAAGGCATTCAAAAGCCAAGTGAGAGATGTTGGGTTTATGTGGCCTTTAAAGGCCCTTGCGTGTGTGTTGAAATACTTTTATTATAGTGAACGATAAACTCAGTGGGAGTGTGGTCCCTCGAGGACCATACTAAACAAATGATGTTTGCTTATACCGGACTGTGCTTATCGATCTAGGCCAGTCGGTTGGAAAACCTAAGGTACCTGGGCATAAAGAATTAACCGATAAGGATTTTGGGTTAGCTTTTAATGAGGTTGAAGCTTATGCCTAGATGAGTGAGCCGAGGGACTGTGTGACCATTGTGTGTGATGTTTGGGACCTCGCAAATCCATTCTTTTTCCTATTCAAAGATCAGCCCTTTGTCTTTGTGTTTGCACGTCGAGAATTCTTTACAGATGAAGAGATGTCAAAGGGGCTTATTACTTCCCAAACACATTCTCCTACATCTATATATGAACGCTGGTTGATCAAGAATACGCAAGAAAAGCACTTCGAATTGTTGATTCATCGCCAGAGATGGCTTAGCACCAATAGTTCATTATCTAATGGATCTTTCCGTTCTAATACGCCATCCGAGAGTTATCAGTATTTATCAAATCTGTTCCTATCTAACGGAATGCTATTGGATCAAATGGCAAAGACATTGTTGAGAAAGAGATGGCTTTTCCCGGATGAAATGAAACATTTGATTCATGTAACAGGAGAAAGATTTCCCATTCCTTAGCTGGAAAGAAAAGATATGTGGCCATGAAATAGGGATTAAGTGGAATTGACTGGGTGGTAGAGTCGTGGAAACACTCGTTTATTCCATATTTTGGACCTTAGCTCCACGGAACAATATGCTACTGCTGAAACATGGAACAATTGAAATCTTAGATCAAATCCAAGCAATTTGATGTCCGACTAGGGCCTATATGACATGACCGATCGATAGAAATACTCCAAAACTCCATCTTTGTCACTTATTCCATATATCACACTAGATAGATATCATATTCGTGGAATACGATTCACTTTCAAGATGCCTTGATGGTGAAATGGTAGACACGCGAGACTCAAAATCTCGTGCTAAATAGCGTGGAGGTTCGAGTCCTCTTCAAGGCATTGAGAATGCTCATTGAATGAGCAGTTCAATAACAGAAACATATCTCGTATTTCTCGTTTTATACTCCTAGGGATCTTATTTCTGTTTTATACTATGGTATGGTTCAAGCATGAAAGATCGATGGAGTCTACCCTCCCTTTTCCAGATCCAAGTAATTTACAATAGAACTCCTTGGATTATCTGCTAACCACTCAATCAATTACTTCTTTCAGTGTCAATTGCCAATTCTTGGTCATTGAGATTCATGGGTGATTCGAAGTAATATTTAGGGATAGATATTACCTCTCTCTTTCTCCCCTTTCAAACAAATTGAAATGATTGAAGTTTTTCCATTTGGAATCGTGTTAGGTCTAATTCCTATTACTTTGGCCGGATTATTTGTAACTGCATATTTACAATACAGACGCGAGGATCAGTTGGATCTTTGATTGAGTAAGATTCACTTTTTTTACCTACTCCATACCCAGGAGTAGGTTTAATTTCATTGATGGTTTCAGTTTCAAGTTACTGTGATTCAGTACAAGAAGAAAGGAACCACGCTCTGTACGATTTGAACCTACGACATCGGGTTTTGGAGACCCACGTTCTATCGAACTGAACTAAGAGCGCTTTCTCATGACAGTAGATATAGTTGAAAAAGAAAAGGGTTCTTTTTGTATCCCCTAATTTAGCATGTATATATATATAGTCTCATTAAGGATTCTGTCTAA